>CATIWQ010016824.1:0-22828 GCA_949673415.1 Euphorbia schlechtendalii | reverse complement strand
TATGAATTTGACCCAATTAATTTTAAGTTTAACAATTAAACCCCATAGTTTAATTCCTTAAACAAATTTAATTGTTAACTTTCATATTTTACAAATTAACCCATAGACAAAAATAAAGATTGCAATTTAATCAAATAAATTGTCATACTATAAATTAATTTAATTAACTAAGTTTAGTCAATTAATAATTTTAGTATTAAATACTTTATGATTAAATTTATTCAATTAAATTATTCAACATATGAATTTATTTAGTTATCAATTAAATAAATACCATATGTAAATACAATTTAATCGACTTAATTTAATTTAATGAATAATATAAAATAAATTATATAATACGATTAACTAAATTAATTTATTGGGGTTATATAGATTATTCAATTACATTGACTTGACATGTCAATTACTTAATAATCGATTATTCATTAAGTTTTGTAACATTGCATGTACAAGAAATCCCAGATCAGTAGTTCTAAGCGCACGATCCTTTGGGTCTGTCCATATGTTGGCAATGGGATTCACCCATAGACTGTAAGCGGATTCTAGCAAACCATTACAGCCCCCAATTAGGATAGAATACAACCATCTATTAAAGATACTGAACCCAGTAGTTATCTCACAAAGTCCTTTGCCAGCTAACATCAATATGATGAACAAGAGGCATGGTGCTTGTCACCCTCTTACGCAGTTCGCCGTATTTCTTGATCTAGAATAAAATGATAATATAAGTCAATGGTTTATTGGATGTCCTTATCACTTTTATTCATCAAGTGGCCGGTGATTCATTTCGATTTATCAAATCGAATGGCAATCCTATCACTTCAACACTACTACTAATGTGGTCATGAAATAGACCGAGCATACCCGTACTTGTAATCCAATATTTAAGGACCTGTTAGTAATATACTACAGCATACTCAATTCCACATCCGTAATAAGTTGAAATCAAGTCCGAGGATAATTGAGACCTACTCAGCAAATTGTCTATGATATACAACCATGTGACCTTGCTGTGTGGATCGGTCCAGCCCCATGTTTCCAACATGTGCCCATGTTCATGATCTACTTTACCAAGTGACATAGCAACTACGTTACTATAGATCGTTTCATTTATTCCCATGATTAAAACAGACTTGGGACATTTATGATTATCAATCAACGGATACTCTACTCATATTATAGCACAAGTTGTAAATGCAGTAGATTATTACCTTTATAATGTGACATTACATGAACCAATGCCTTTAGAACTAGGGCACATCAACAATTCCAACAGTTAGGGCTCTAGTTAATGAATACTAACATTTCCAACTATTTAAAAACAGAGTTGATCCTCAATGTTAACTAGTGTAAGATGGTTTATGGTCCATGATCAAAAGGTATCTATATTTTTTTGTCATGTCTATATGTATACAAGAGTTAAGAAACATTCTAAATCTATGCAATGTGAATAAATTAGATTAATAAATTTAAAACATTTTTATATTTAATATTTGTCATGGGGTTCTTAATTTTTTTAAATTACCTTATCGTTCTTACAGTAATAACAAAGAAAAATCCACACTTCACTCCATCTCATCTCAATGTGTATGATTTGATAGTTTTACTAGATCCTCATGACGAGAAAATCAGGTTGATGAAAGGGGAAGGAGGCACTGCTGCAGTTGTAAAGTTCACTAGTAAACCAACCGAAGATGTTGTTCGACTGAATAATGTATTTATCCAAATGAATGAACGTCAAATATAGGTACGTAGAAAAGAATTGTAAATACATATGAACTGTTCCTACACAAACATGAAACAAGTTCTGTTATGGTACTGGACACTGTTGGAAAATACAATGATAAAATATTAAGAGCCAGTTTGGGATTGCTTTTCCCAGGTTGCTTTTCCGAAAAGCTTCATTTTCAAGCTTTTGCTATTAGCAGCAGAGTTGATTATAAAAAAACAAGTCAGACAGTTTCTAATTATACAGTATAAAGGATTAAAATGTGATGTTCAAAGCTAAAATATGTAATTCTATTAAAAGTTTGTGAGAACAACTTATTGGGACGACAGCTTGAAAAGAAATATTAAACAAGCCCTAAATAAACAAATATATCTTCGATCTTGATATTCTCTCTTGGATGTGAAGGTGCCAACCAAGTTGAGAAGTCCACCTTTTAAAATTTCATATCCAACCTTCAGCCAAATAACAAATAAAATCAATAGAATATATGTAAAAATACATTGTAATATAAATAATAAAACAAGTTAAAGAAACTTGAACATTGATAAACTGAGTCATGTCTAACGACATTGTCCTTAAAAGATACTTGTAGTTCCTTCCTAGATTAAATAACTCATTCACTCTCGATTTGAAAGAGGATACTAGAACAGAGATGCAATATTATATCCAGAAAATAAGACAGCATAAGGGGGGACAAAAAGATTTTTCACTTGATTCTCAAGCAACTCAAAATAATAGAGAAGAACACCACTTGGTTGAATTTATAAAACTCAAATTAAGAGCTACACATATACATCTGTTAGAATGAAAATAATCACCAAATAAGCTTGTCAGCTATGTGGTTTATTTCACTTACAATAATCTCTTTTATACAAAAAAAAATTTGCCAACGGAAAACTTTTGACTCAATAAACTCACATTAACATTCAATTAAAGAAAATAAATTTGATTAAATGACAAAATCATAAGCCGTTATTTTATATTAATAAAAGGAAGATATATACTTGAACCAAATCAATTTGATCAAAGAAGAAGGTTGAAAAAGCATCAAATAATAAAGGTAATAATAATAATAATAATAATAATAATAATAATAATAATAATAATAATAATAATAATAATAATAATAATAAATAATACAGTTAATTACATATATGTGTAAAGATACTAGTACTTTAATATACGGTTAATTACATGTATTTATCAAAAAATAAAGTATATTCTTTTGAAATAACTATTTAAAATTTTCCATCAGACAGTAGTACTTTATATTTGGGAAATTGTAAAACACTCCCGTTTTTACATATAGTATTTAGTGTATACCCATTTTTTAAACTTATTTATTCCTTATCATTTTCTACAATATTAATTCATTAAATATTTTGTATCCAATATTAACTATTTTAAGTATTTCTAGTCTTCTTCTAGCTTTTAATTTCTTCTCCAAAATTCATTTGTTGTGATCTTCTCTGATTCAATTTCTTCTTTGATTCAATTTCTTCATTTTCTTTTCAATATTCATTTTGGGTGTTCTTATCTGATTCGATTTCATTTATAAACACGAAATCAATTCAAATTTGATTTTGGGATTCAAGGAATTAAGGAATTGACAATATCAATCCAGATTCACGTTTTCCAATACCACCTCCATTTCCATTTGTGTAAGCAACAAATGCTTCTCTCGTGATTTTTGTTTTAATGGAGTGATTCTTATTTGTTGGGTTTGGTCAATTGATTTTCGAAAGATCCTTCTGAGCTATGGATGCGATTGCTATTTTTGTTCATCACTATGGTTTTTTTGAGTCCAGAACATGAGTTCATTAATTACAATGCTAAGGGTATTCTAATTCCAAAAAATTTGAGTTATGATGAATGTAGAAGCATTCTAATTCGTAGTTTGAAGCTAGACCAAATGAGAGAGGATATACAAGTGAAATATCAACCTAGGGCAAAGAATCCTTTATTGGAAATTGATGATGATATGTCATTGCAATTCTATCTATATTTGAGATCTCAAACAAAAGATATAATGCAATATCCTCCTTGTACCTAATCTCTTATGAAAAAAGCAATTAATCATCATGGTAATAATCTTTTCATTGAAAATTCATAAACATTATGTAATATGTTTTTTCTTTCAAGATTAATGGTATATTTTTCATGGTTTAACTAATGCTAAATGTATATTTTCATAACTAGAATGTTGTTAAATGGTATATTTTCATAACAAAAATGTTGTTTAATGGTATAGGTTTCTTGTATAAACAATTGCTAAATGGTACATTTTAATAACTAGAATGTTGTAAAATGGTATATTTTCATAACCAAAATGTTGTTTAATGATATATTTTTCTTGTATTAGCCATTGGCTATATGGTATATTCTTGTATTAACTATTGCTAAATGGTATATTATCATAACTAGAATGTTGTAAAATGGTATATTTTTCATAACCAAAATGTTGTTTAATGGTATATTTTTCTTGTATTAGCTATTGGTAAATTGTATATTTTCTTAATTCGGAATGTTATTAAATGGTATATTTTTGTAATGCAATGGTAGAACAAGGTATTGATGTTTCTTGTGATATCAGTTATGATTTGGGTGTAAACCAAGGTGGGTTAGAAAATGAAATTATGTGTGAGTTACAAGATGACCATGATCAATACGTAAATCACCTTACAAACATTACAATGGATGAGATGTATGGAAGCGGTGAAGATTGTTTCGAAGATGGTGAAACTAGTTGCATGGTTATACATGAGCCTGTCATTCAAAGTGTAAATGTCGGTCAGCTGTTCAAAGATAAGAGTACTTTGAAGGATTCTTTGGGTCTTTACACCATTAATAAACATTTTCAGTTTAAGACTACAAGATCATGTTCGCAAAAGTATTATATGTGTTGTATTGATGAAGGTTGTACCTAGACCTTTAAAGCCTTTAGAACTGTAAAATGTAATTTTTTTAAAGTTAGGATGTATGTTGAAGAACATACTTGTGATATAAATGAAAGATGTTGTGAGAAGAGGCAGGCATCAAAGAGACTTTTTGCTAATGCAATTAAGTACTCTTACTTAAGGATTAAGAGGACTCTCACTCCCGGTGATATAGTCGATGATATGAAGGATTTGTTAGGTGCTAACATATCATACCAAAAAATGTGACATGGGAGAGAAGAAGCATTAAAGTTAATTAGAAGCACCCCTTCTGAGTCATTTGTGAAGCTTCCTTCCATCTATCCATGATATAGAAAACAAATCCGGGGATATCAATAGAGCTTGAAACGAGAGGCATTAGATTTTTGTATCTTTTCATTGCCTTTGCAGCATCGATTCAAGGTTGGGAGCATTGCCTTCCTATTGTGATTATTGATGCTACATTTCTTAGATCAAGTTACGGTGGTACTTTGATTTTTGCTTGCGATCAAGATTTTGCAGGTTACCATCTTTACTTTCACATAAACGAACATTTATATGTAAATGCGCATTTTCATAAGTAGTAATATGTTATAAATACGTGTTGCTTTTTTAGTTATTTACTTGTGATCATTTTTAATGGTACTTTAATTTCTTTGAGATATACATTTATACATGGAAAATATACCTTTTTAGCAAAAGAAATGTGTGTTTCTTACAATTGGTTTATTATTTGCAAATAAGCTCTTTCCATTAGCATATGCTGTTGTTGATGGTGAAAATAATGATTCGTGGACATGGTTTTTAAGACAATTTAAAGGGATATTTAGGACTAGAGATGGGATGGTTATTGTTTTAGACCGTCATCAAAGCATTATAAATGTTTGTATGACTGTATATCCTGATGTACCACATTGTCACTGCATTGCCCATCTTCTTCAAAATATGAAATAAAATTTGAAGAGCAATATCCTAGACATAACTAAGTTTTTTTAATGCTGCTTAAAGCATACGAAAATTTTGAGGTGAACATGTTAATTGTTGAAGAACATCAGTAAAGCAATTCTGGAGTATCTATAGAGAATTGGGTTTGAAAAATGGAGTTTGGTTCACTCAATACATAACAGATTCAATGCAATGACATCCAATGTTGCAAAATCTCTTAATTCCATTAACAAGGCAGCAAAAGACTTTGCCCATATCAATTTTGGTTACTTATCTTCGATTCATGATGCAAGATTTGTTTTATAGGCATAAGAACATTGCAATCAATACTCGCACAGATTTAATGCAAAGGCATGAGAAAATATTGCTCGAATCTTACAACTATGCTTTAAAATATAAGGTTTATTTATTTTTTAGTACATTTAGTATATTTTTTTATTTGTATCCAGGTGTTTATTTAAATTGATTAATGTTTGTTTTCATTGATGTATTAGGTGGAACCGTCAATTGGCCATTTAGTTACAGTTTCTCACCAGAGGAATCAATATGTAGTCGATAAGGAAAAGAAGGAATGCTCATGCAACCGATTTCAATTTGATGGACATCCTTGTTGGCATGCTCTTGCATACATTCAAAAGTTTCATAGAAGGGCGCAGGATTTTTGTTCAAAGTACTATACGAAATAAAAAATGCTAGCTGTCTATGAAGGCATCATATATCTGATGCCATCTCAGAATCTTTGGGATGTACCCAGAGACATTAATGATCAAGTTGTACTTCCTCCAGATGTAAAGAACAGGGTGAAGAGGCTAGGAAACGGAGAATATGTCTTGCTTGGGAGAGGAAATCTAAAACAAAAGTGTGTTACAGATTTTGTGGAATTGTTTGGTATAATAAGAGAACATGTAGACTTTTTAGATAAGATAACAAAGGATGTTTTTATATCACGTTGAATATTTTTTTATTATTTTAATAGAAATCACTTGTTATATTCCTTGTTACCATGTCTCAGTTTATACTTTATAATTATGCTTTGGCTTTTAAGGTGTCACACTCACACATATTATGGAAAAAAATATAGGTTTGCATAAAAAAATATACACTATAACACTAAAAATATACAATTATGTATAATAAATATACACTTATACATTAAATGTATACGTTAGGCAGAAGAATTAAGCTATTACATTTAAAATATACATTTGTGTAAAAATAGTTTGAGTTTCTATATAAAATATACATTTACAAATAAAATATATACCCTCTTTTAGAAATGGAATATTTTATACCGTTTTTTATATACTTATTTTGAATAAAATGTACAAACATATGAAACATATATACTTTACAGTACAAGTAGGCGTTCATGAAGAAAAAATAACATTTTATATTAAATATATACATTTGTGTAGAATAAAACTATACGTTTTTGTTGAAAAAATTTAAGTTTTATTATAAATATACATTTACAAATAAAACATATACCCATTTATTAAAATGAAATATTTTATATTGTTTTTTGTATACTTTTTTTTTATAAGTATACAAAAACAATTAAAATGTATACAATTTATATCTAGCATATACACCCTTTCAAAAAGTTACATTTAAAGCATGTAATTAGTTAGTTCACTTCATAAGCTTTAACGTATTTGTGTGCTTTCTTTGAACTAAAAATACACGTTTGCATATAATATATATAAACCTTCACAGTTAAAATATACAATTGCATATAAAAATATACCCTTTGAAATATGAAATATCAATATTGTATAACTAAATATGAATAATTTAACATTTATCATTGCAACGCAAAATGCAAAAAGACATTGTTTTAGAAATTTACAGTACACATCTAAAGAGTAAAACATTGAAATCATCAGTTTTTTCCTAAAGCATTGTTCCCCAAATGGTCTTGTGTACTCATCGTCACTTTTTTCTCCTCTTTGAGCCTTCATCTTTCCATGGAAGTACAAACTAATGGCAAGTCTTTCTCTATGCACCTTTACATCTAGCTTCTTTGGGATCAGCCTATCTTCAATAAGGTACTCAGCAAAGCTCAAAACAAATATCCCACAATCACTGAAAATTTAAGGGAATTTTATAAACATTAATTTATGTATGACATGTTTACAATTTAGATTTTTGGTTTAAGGTAGGATTATGATAACAATAACATACTTGTTTATCTGTTGAGCTATGTCCTTGACGTGGACAATGCTAATAGGGCTGATTGGATCTATATCCCAGTATGCTATCATTTTCATCAGATTTTCCTTTCCATTAAAGATTTGAAAAGCATCCAAGTAGTAGCGAAGAACAAAAGAATATGCTTATGCAATTATTTCAGTTTCCCAAAAATGAGTCCTTGATATCAAAGAGTCATAAATGAATAGTCTCCTTAAATTTATATCAAATCTTCCAAGGATCCGGTGATTTCCTCCTACATTTATGGGGAATAATACATGCTCCACTTCATACCACTTCTTTTCAAGCTTCATTCCATGCCCAAACATCCGAGATGTGATTGCGTCGTTTAACTTTAGACTTTTATTATGTTTTTTTCTTGGAATTTTTGCTATCTCCTTTCTCATGCTTTGTAATCTCCCATCGAACTGCATGTCCGTTGTTGTGAAGTTTATGAGAATATCTTCCTTTCTTTCAAAGATAGTACATGACATGATACTTGTACTGCATGAACCAAAAAACCACTGGTAAAGTTTTTTCAAAATATACTTTATGATTTCTAAAACATTAATTATCATAAATGGTACTTTTCCATGATGTAATTTTTAAGATGTTGTATTTTTAATGAATACTGCCACAATAACAAAACATTACTCAATCTTTCAGTATGCAAATAGAATAGTACTCTAATGAAATTTGAGTTAAAATATACCATTCCACTCAACCATTCTCTAGGTAGTAATAACTCAACGAAGAATGTCCTTTTATCAATTGTCATCAAGTTGAAAGGCAGTTTATCCATCTTATCGTATCTTGGTGGATACCAGTTACCCCTAATACTGCAAATGTTAGATTTATATCAGGTTTAAGACATATAATCATATATTTCTTAAATACAATCAATATACACATTACTTCAATAATACTTGCTTTCTTTGATCATGCCTTTATATTTTTAGGATTGTTTCTAATTCTGCTATCTTTTTCTTATTCATTATTCCATATCCAAGATAAGCGAAATCATCTGGCACATATTTCTTTGGAGAGATAACTATTATTCTCGAATCTGTTGATACTGACCTGAAATTAGTATTGTAAGGTGTTAAAATCAATTTAGAAGCAACTTTTCGTGGCTTTAAATTAACCAACTAATGATTCCTGTGAAAAAATCATGTCCACTTTTATAACACAATAAGCATTAATTAAAGAATTTTGAATTCTCATTTGAGCATAACTCTCAGCTTCAATTTTATCAATCATTGATAGGTCAACTTTGTCCAAAAAGGATTCATCATCATCGTCATCCTATTTTTTGTCAACATTTGAAATTTTGCATAATTAAACACATATTTTTCTAATATTTTGTAAGCATAATATCTGTAATAAGTTCTAGGAAGGTATACCCGTCCTCTCATGTTCTTTAAACTACCAACAACCTCATTTTCTTTATCATCCGCTTTATTTTTCAAATCTTCATCACTTGACAAGGCTAATGGAGGGAGAGATTGCGAGAGGCCGAGGTCAAAAGAAGGAAAGTCCAGACCTTTATATATGAATGTTGGTTGTTTGAAAACAACAACTTGTGTATTCCCTCCAGTTGTATTTGATTCCAATTTTGAATTGATCTTCACTTTTTCCTCGTGAACTTCAACAACCTATAAAATTAAAATGAAATTGTAGGTGATGAAATTGATATCAAATGAGTGTGTTAGAGAGTAATGTTAGAAGCAAATATACCTTTCATAGTTGTCAATATCACAGTGTCATGAATTTATTTAATTATACTAACCTGTTTTATAGATTTTTCATATTTCTCATCCTTGTCGATGCCATATGCATCCGAATTATCATCATTTTCTCCACCATCATACTTGCAATTTCACATTTTAAATTATACCAATTCCAGTCAGTAATACAAAAATATACACAAATATAAAGCATTTATATATTTATATTTATTCAAATATAATATCATCATCAAAGTATAAGTAAAAAATATACCTTTTCACCAACATCACCAATACCAACCTCATCAACATTATGAACATGAACTTCTTTTTATTCTTGTTCTTCTTCTTCACTTTCGTCACCAATATATTCTGTCTTTTCTTCTTCTGGTTCACTTTCAATTTCATCATAGCAGTATGTGTTACTTGGTGTGTACACATTCTGAAATGTTGTTTAATATGTTGAACGAAATATTTTTAAAAAGAATATAAAGAAACTAAAGAACAACCAAAACAATGGATTACCCTTACCAATTTTTTTTCATATCCTCTTGCAAGTCATTGACTTGCATCTGCAGTTTGTTCAGTTTTCTGGTCATTATATTGTCCATCTTCGTGATTTGATCTTTCATGGTGTCGACTTTTCTTTCCAATCTATTCAGCACCATAATCACAGTTTCAATCACATTACTACTTCGTGGTTCAAACTCTTTCACAACCATTTCCTTGTCTCCTTTTTTAATATGTCGATTAGTATCCATACTTTCAGATGCCACAGATCCAGCCGCATGTGATGGATAATAACTCTGTATACAAAGCTCATCTATTTCCTTCTGGTTTGCTTTGATTTCCCTCAGGTTCAACTACTAAAAATAAGATAAAGTAAATCATTTATATATAAATGGAAAATTAATCTGGTTATATAAGTACACTATTTCAATTTTATGGTATATATGAAATATACCTTTCTAATAAACAAATAAGCAATTTTTTGTTAAAAAGAAAGTTGGGGTGGAGTAGCTGTATCAGTTCTAGCTTTAATTAAGTCTATACAAAGCCTGCAATAGACGATAAATTTAACTAAGAGACGACATGGACAACAAGATTGTAAAATTCGAAAATTCTGTAGGTTGGAAAAAGAAATCACCGTTTTTTTAGCAGACTGTAACATAATCTATGTGAGCTTTACACTAGCTAATGCTATCAAAATGAAAATCTCTAATCAGGTTGACTTGATTCAAAACCAGAAAGCAGCATAAGTTTTGAGAGTTCCTTTTCTCCGCTCAAATTTTTACTAAATATATTGTTTTCATTTTAAGGAATATATAAAATATACTATTCTTTTAAAAAAATTAGCAAAAGTTCTCGTAAAAATATATTGTTTTCATTAGAAGGTATGCATGAAATATCCTTTTCTAATAAACAATAATTTTCTAAAAAGAAAATATCTATGTCATGTAATTACTTACAATGTTACTTGGTATGCTAAAGATGTTATCAATGATGAACTTGTGACGTTTTTCCTTCTCAAATGGCTTCCAATTAAAAATCCATGGTCTTATAATTTTACTTCTCCTTACCACTCTATCATAGAGCAAATACTCGCTCGCCCCAAAAACTTCATTAAACAACAACTGATAAATGTATGTTGTTCTTGTGAGCTTATATGATTTAGGAATTTTGACTTTCAAACCATTCTTTTTCAATCCCTTTATTGTCGCCTTGTACGACAAAACCCCCCAAGCAACATTATCATACTCTCCACTAATCATAATACCAAAAATCCAAACTGGTATGGTGTATAGAGGGTCTTTGCCGATCACAAAGTAAGAAATGAAGTAGATAAGGAACATTTGTAACAATTTTGTATCGTCCTTTATTTTATTATCACCATCCTCATCCTTCTTGATCCAAGCTTCAATTTCTTGTTGTTTTATTGAATTTGGATTTCCAAAATATGGTTCTTTGAATTCAATTGATGATCCATCCTCCATTGGTTTCTTCTGACTAGTTGGGAGTCCACTCAATCCAGAAATTAACAGGAATTCTTGAATGTTGAATACCTTGTTCTCCCCTCCTAAAGAAACAATAATGCAGTTGGTGTCGTCTTGCTTTTCCTCATTCAAGATTAATGCATGTAAAAGCCTTTACTGAATTTTGAATGGTGCTAGGTCATGGTACATTCCAAACTTTGTCTACTGAAACATTTTCAGCACTGATTTGGGTAAATTGTCATTTAACACTTTGATAACATCATAATTTGATGTTATTATTACTTTGCTTTGCCATTTTGGTAACTTAGTATTTTTATATATAAGGTTTGAAACCGGCATAACAAAAATATAATTATAATCATAGTAAAGTATATCAACTATGTTGAACGTATATGTTACATATACCAATTAAAATCTTAGTTGTGTACTTCACAAATAAATATTGAGCTGAAAACCATGATAGGATCCATGAGCTTTAGAAAATAAAAAAAAATCATAATCTTTAAAATATTCCAATTGAATTGTGCTAATTGATTTCATTCAAAACCACTAGCAATGAATTTTTTATAAGGCTGTATCAGCACAATTCATAAACCATCACATGTAAGAGAATCTCAAATAGAATAAAATGGCCTTTTAGTTAACGCACAACCCATATCAAGAAAATTGAAATCTCTGGTAGAAAAGTAAAATGTTTCAGAATACTTCCTTCTAGTTTACCTTGATTTCCATCAAGTTAAACCATCAAAAACAACATAAAGTAAATCATTATATATAAATGTAAAATTAGTCTGATTATAAAGTATACTGTTTCAATTCTTTGGTATATATATGAAATATACCTTTCTAATGAACAAATAAGTAAATGCCAATAGTTTGGTTATAAAGTATATGTTTCAATTCTATGGTATATATGAAATATACCTTTCCAACAAGAGACTTCATGCTTTTGATTACTTTTCTAAAAAAAACAATAGTATATCTGAAATCTATTGAATTAAAACAACAATGAAAATAGTCCCTAATCTACAAAGACAATCAAATATTCTAAAAGAAAGCGGGATAAAAAAATTGCATGCAAAAAATTGGACATTCTTGTTTAATTCAGGTAATACTTTTTTGTAGAATTAGACTATGCCAATTTTACTGATTTGAAATCTAAGTTCATCACATTCAAACATGCAGATTTTTAAGTTCATGAAAATCAAACAGTATAAAACCTAGGTTATCAATAACACAAATTATATGCGATTCGAAGTTCATTACCTTTATAATTTTTTATCGAGCCTTAGATTTCGTCACACTTCAGGTTTTCATAATGTTTTTTATGATGAATCGAGATAATTCTGAAGAAGTTTATGAACTTGTGCTAGTTTTCATGGTTTCTTTGACTAGAAAAGATTTGAAATCGGGAGAAGAGAAAGTGGTTTTTTATTTTTCAGTTGTTGAGTCCTCTAAGGAGTTAATCCTAATTAACATGGATTCTATTTAGCATGTATTTTGAAAAGAAACATAAATTAAATTAAAATGGTAATTAGTGATTAGAAATCTCAAAATGAGCATTCAGTGAATATAAATCTCTAAACCATAATATCATATTCTATAAATGGGTGTTTATAAAAATTACCCTATCACTAGTAGAAAAATGGCTTATGGGGTCGCACTATAGGCAACGGTTAAGATGAAAAATGATAAGTGTATAATTACACTTATTATCATATAAATTTTATACAATAAACACTGAAGTTTTAGTCATTTTTATACTTCATATAAAAGATTTCATGTGGTATGTAGTTGTTTTTTATGCAAATACAGATACTAGGTAAATCTTGGGAGTAAAATGAGCTAAAGTGGAATTCTATGAAAAAAAAGTGAAAAAGGTGCAAAAAGATGCGTGGAACTTGAAGATTTGGCTTAGGATCGAAGCTATCGAAGATCGGTGAAGTTACAAGAAGAATTCTGAGTAAAACTCAATTCACGGTCGCGATAATCATTCACGGTCGCGACTTTATTTACTTCAGAATCAAAAGATTGCCAATCAAATATTCACGATCGCGACATGTATATCGCAGTCGCGACATGAACGGTTTTCTGGTATTATCTTTTTAACTAACAATCGCCTGATAAGCATGATCAACCGCCATCAACTGCCATCAACTACCAACAAACAGACACCTATCAAGAGTCAACCAATCATGAAAAGGTGCTTATCCATTGTGGATTATATCAAAGCTTTTCAACCAATCACAATGAAGAGATGCATTCTTTCACCAATGGACACAACCCTTCGTTTGGATAGACGCAACCCTTCGAACTCTATAAATAAGGCTCCAAACCTCATAAATTTCGTGGCACGTGGTGCAGAGAGACAGAGGGAAAATGTTAAGTGTAAATATAGTGTGTACAAATAGAGACTTCGCTACATTCTTAAGTGTTTGCGAGAAAATGTTTAAGTGATTCGAATGCTTGTTTCAATCACTAGATTTCTCTATATTCGCGAGCGATTGTTGTATAAGTGTACTTGCAAATCACTTATCAATAAAAGTTTTTGTTCTTCAATATTCGTGTTTGTTCGATATTCGCAAAGAATAGCATCCTATCGGAGGTTCTGTACAGGCTAAGACTGAATTCAAAGCAGACGCAGGAATTGCGGGAATTGACGACTCCCATTAAAGAGTGGATATGGTTTGATCAACTTTAGCTTTCACTTGCATACCTTACAACTTTGCTTTGCTTTCTACTTATACTTTCTATTTCTAAATTTATGATATGTTTATGTGTCATAATACGTATTTCATGCTAAGTCTTTTATTTTAATCAAGTTATATGCGTTGGCATTAATTTTAAGAGTAGTTTCAGGGTTAACAATATCGTGTATAATCACTAGATCTGTGATATAATGCTATTTAGTGAGCCAACATTTTTGGAATGGTAACTTGCTAAATATGGCTATGTGAGAGAGACCCGTACTAAGCATAGTATTGACGTTGTCAAGGTTTATATAAAAGTCTTATCTCGTTTGCGCTAGGATTAGAAAAGTTATTTCATGTGTTGCTCTGTGGCGAATCATTGAACATCTAAGTGTGTTGAACCAGGTTTGTTAGATTAGTTTAGTGCATCGTAACATCTTTGTTAAACTTGCATGTTTTCTGTGCTATACTTGTTTGTAGTGAAAATCTATGTATTTAGAGTCTCATCTATCACATCTATATTTACTCTACTTTTCATTCTAATCTTCCTATCCAAAAATCTCAAAACTATTTTTATTTTCTTTTTATTCTACTTCCCTATTTGATCTTTAGAACTAATCCTTCCCTGTGGGATCAATATCTTTTAAAACTACATCGCAACTGTATACTTGCAGTTATTATCATTTTTCTATTTGATAAGAGGTATTGACAACACATATACTTTACGTGAACAAGTTTTTGGCACCATTGATATATAGCCGAATCTTGTGAACAAACTATTAAGCTTATCAGTAGAAAAGTGATGAACACTATGCCAGCAAGACGACCACCATTGAGAAAGAAGTGTTAGATGTTGTCTATGAATTTGAAAAATTTAAATCTTATCTAGTTTTATCCAAAGTCACGATGTTTACTTACCACACAACCCTCGAGTACTTGCTCGCTAAAAAGGTTTAGAAACCTCATCTTATCAAATAGTTTTCTTTAATTCAAGAGTTTAATATGGAAATTCTGGATAAGAAAGGCATCAATAATCTAGTAGCAAATCACTTATAACAAATTCTTAGAGAAGTGCTTGACGTAGGTAAAGCAATCACCGAGACCTTTCTTGATGAGTGGCTGAATGTGGTAATATTTACCCCTTGGTTTGCTGATATTGCTAATTTTCTTGCTTGTAAAGTATCACCAAGTTATATGTCGCATGCACAAATGAAGAATTTCTTTTATAACATGAAATATTATTTTTGGGAAGAACCATTACACTGTCCATATCAGATCATTCAGAGGTTTTTAGTTGAGGAAGAAATGGACAAGATCTTGCATATGTGTACTTATTATGAAGCTGGAGGACATTTTGGTGTAAATAGAATAGTTGCCAAGAGTTTGGAATGCAATTTTTATTGGCCAACTCATAATAATTTGTGGCCCAATGTAATGAATTCTAAAGAATAGGAAACATCTCAATTAGAAATGCTATGCCACTCCATAACATAGTGGTATGTTATGTGTGGGGGATAGACTTCACGGGTCCCTTCCCAAGCTCTTATAGAACATGTATAATTTTTTAGACGTGGACCATGTAAGCAAATGGATGGAAGCAATAACAAACCCTTCCAATGATGCTAAAGTTGTGGTAAGGTTATTTTAAGAAACTATTCAATAGATTTAGGTGCCCCTGTGTGATTATAAGTGACCAAGGTACGCACTTTTGCATTGCCCAATTTGAAAAATTACTTGCTAAGTTAGGGGTAGCCTATAAGGTCACAACTCCATTCCACGTACAAATAAGTGGACAAACCGAGATCTCAAATAGAGAAATCAAGCGAGTAATTGAAAAAACTAAGGGTAGCTCTAGGAAGAATTGGTCTAACAGACTTGATAATGCATTACGAGTCTATATAATTGCTTATAAAACACCCATTTCCATGTTCCCATTTAGACCCATTTATGGCAAGGCATGTCATCTTCCTGTCAAGCTAGAGTTTAAGGCCTTAGGGGCACTAACTTTCCTTAATTTTGACAAGAACATAGTAAGTGAAGTATGAAGGATTCAATTAAATGAAATAGAATAGTTAAGACATTTTTAGCTTTGAGAATGCCATGAATTACAAAGAGAAGTAAAAGGCTTACCATGATAAGAAGATTTTGAAGAAAGACTTCGTTCTTAGACTACATGTTTTATTATTCAATTCTTATCTTAAACTATTTCTAAGGAAGCTAAGATCTCGATAGATGTGTCCCTTTGAAGTTAACAAAGTTTTTACTCATAGAGCTAGAGAGATTTTAGCCCCAGATGGATCACTTTTCAAGGTCAATGGTCAAAGGCTCAAAACGTACATGCTAATCATAATGCAAAGCTAATAGAGGAGTACTTAGTCCTCATAATTCCCCCATATTACATCCTTGTTGAAATGGTGCTCGCTTCATGCACAAAATGAAGCAATTTTGGAGGAGAACTATCAAGATTTTTTTAGGATAATTCAAATCTTGATGTTGTTGAAGTATGGGGAAGACTTGGAGTAGTATTCTTTTAAACATATACACATGTTTCACCGATTATTAAAAGCCGTTAAAATTTAATGAGAGTACTCTCTCATACTTTTTCAAGAAACATGATAGCATCACCTACTTTGTAGGAGTTGTGCATGTTGGCATGTGTCATTTTTTTCGAGTCTTTCCTATTTTCTCTCAGCAGAAAAGATTTGAACAGTCCTTCCCATTATTATTTAATTAATTTCTCTTTTCCTTTTTAATTCTCTTTCATTTTTAAAAATTAATCGATTTTTTTAGCATAAAGTAGGTGATTTCTTTTTGAAATCCCAAAATCACCAACTTTTCACTTTCCCCCTTAACTTTTGGATGGATTAGATTTTTAAAATTCAAATTCTTTTGAAATTTCTAACTTCTAATTTTTTTTCCTATTTAATAGGAACAATACCACTTCATATTTTCTTTACTCTCGCCCTTGTTAACTGCTAAAATATTCTCTTTTCTCTTGTGTAAACTACTCCTACTCTATTTTCAACAATGACAAAGAAAACCTAATCAACTCCGGTAACCAAGCCTTCATCGTAAACTTCCCAAAATGCCCCCACCACTTCCATCGTTGTGCTCGCCATCTCCACTACCACTGATGACTCACGCAGCTCCATAGAGAGATAACTCCAAAGGATATCCACCTTATTTTGTAATGAAGAAAATGCCAAATACAATGTTATTTCTCAATTAAAGTTTGAAAGTTCTAGGACCTTTGACTAGCTGAGCCTCATAGCCATCAAACTTGACTCTGAGATTGCCTCTCTCTTGGCGGTAAGAGGACCTCTTAAGTTTGCCAAATTGGAAGATGAAGTTTATCGAGAACTAAATAGGATTTTCTAACCACTTTTTCCACCGATCATTAGTGCAAGCTCAGCAATAAATTTAAAGCATGTCACCTTCAAAATGTTTGGCATTAAGAAGACCTTGTCGATGAATGAGTTCAATATCCACTTGGGGGTAATCAATGTCGATGAAGCTTTTGATGGAATTATGGAGGAGGTTATAGAGGTAGTCCCTATTGATTTTAATGTTAATGCTTACTAGAAGGAAATCTCAAAGATTGACTCAACTTTGATTGAAGATAACTTGGCTAAACCCTCGCATTGAGTGATCCATAAATTCTTGGCCAGCAACCTCTTTGGTCGCAAGAATCAATCAACACTAAATGTGTATGATATCTTCTTTATTTGATGCATGAAGAATAAAAAGAGGGTTAATGTTGATGCTTTCTTTTCCAAGTATATTGTTGATCTGCCCAAGATTTAAAGCTATATCCTGTGTGGAAATTTTATCACTAAGATTGCCAAAAAAGCTTTTTCTTGGTTCACCACTTAAAGTTTTACACAAGAGCTTAATTATCTTCCAATGACATTCAGAACCTTAAACCAGTTGGGAGTTTGCAAGAAAGTTGGAGGTGTTTGGAATTCGGGAGAAGATAAGATAGAATTACCGCCATTGACTAGTTAGAGGAAGAAAGGACTTGTTGCTTCTACACCTACAACAACTACTAAAGAAAAGGCTGCTGGGAAGAGAAAGGTCTCGAAGCCTTCAATGATTGAAGACATTGAACTCTCAAACAAGGAAAGATTTAGGTTCTATGATAAATTTAGCCACTTGGGATTATTTGAAATATGCTCTCTAGTCTAACAAGTTTAGGACACAATGAATTGAGTTCTTGTTGAAAATGAAGAACTTAAGGCGAAAGTGAATGATTTGTGTGTGTGTGCTGACATCCAACCCTTGGAAAAGGAGGAAGATCTTTTCGATCCTTCAAAGAAGTGAGGTGTAACATTATCCTCCGCGAGCTTATCTTAGAGGAAATGAAGACAAGCTCTCTTAGCAATGAGGATTAATTGATGAATGCAACAGATGAAGTGGGGAATGAAACCGTGTTATCCCCTAAAGACCTTGAGTAATGTTCTCCCCCCCTCTCTCTCTCTCCAAATGGTGAACGATATATGTATCGATCTTTCTCTTTATTTAATTGAAATTAATTTCTCCTTTCTTTATTTTTGATAATTTCTTGCTAATTTGAGGAAAAAGTAATTATTAAGTATAGGGATAGGATTGAGACCCTTGTGAAAAAAATGAAGTCTTAATTGTACTTCAAACTACCTTGTGCTAATCACTTTGGCTTGACATGAAATTGACCTAATTCTTTTTCAATTTTTATTATCTTTATTCACTATGAGAACTTAATTATCGTCTAGTAGTCTGGAAATACTAAGATTGTTTGGTCATGTATTCAATTTATAGAGCTTGAAGCAATTCTGAAATTAAGTAGTTGAGCATAATGAAGTAGAACTTAGTTCATGACATTTTAAGAACTTGGCATTTTAATCTTGTTGATCCTGTTATGCATCTGTAAGTAGGCAAGTTTTAGTCTTTACTTCAACGAAGTAACCGAGGTTATACAGAACCCTAATCTAGAAAGAGATTGAGCCTATGAACGTATAATCTGATATTTTTCTTCCTGAGAGGATAAGAGCTTATGTTTTAGCTAGAACTTGATATGGGAGTTGCATGTAATAATTATGTGCTATTCTTGTTAAGATCGCATTGATATTATGAAATTATACGGGAAGATTAAGGCATTAGATTTTTACCGACTTTAGCCAAACATCATACCCTTGACATCACCATTAACTGACACCCTTTGAGCCTAAACCCCTTTGTTCAACACAACATCAACCCTCATCCTTTACTTTGATTTCCCAAAACTTTTAAGACCTTGCATCATGAAATATTCAACTAAATTCTTCAGCAACCACCAGGAACTCGCCAATCAGCATCACTTAAGGAGAAAAATCTAAATCAGACATTAAATTAAAAATTTTGCAATCTTGTAAATCAGTTTGTATAGTTTCATTCAAAAAATTTTATAGTTGTATCATAAAGTTCCCACTCTCTCTTCTTGTAATTGTTTGTAAAAAGAACTCGGGAATAAAGAATTATTAGATTGCTTGTGCTTCAAGATAAAAAGATTCTGTGAACTTTAATTATCAAGATCTCTTTTTCCCTTCAAAGAAAAATATAACATATAATTAAGAACTTGGCGCACCTCAAGGAATTACTGTCGTTTTTAATTTGCTCTTTGTTGTAAGATCTCTAATCACACATTTTCCTCTCTCTTTACCTACCCCAAACCCTTAACCAAGTTACAACCCTTAAAGACTTTAGAACTGTGTAAGACCTCTTAATTTCTTGGTGAAGACTTGATCGATTATCAAGCCTATGCCTACTATTTTCCTTTACCGAATGAGATTTTTTCTCAAAAGTCACCCCAAACAATGAGTGAAGAGAACTCATGAAGCTTTAAAATGCAATTCTTGTTTGAAGTAAGGATTTTAATTTTCCTAAGTTTCATGCTTAATCTAGGATGACAGGATTAAAATGCCAAAGTCTTGCTTTATTTTGAACTTATTTCTGAAATTGCTCTCAACTACTTCACTTTTCAGAATGTATTGAGCTCTCTTTTTTTAATTGACTGACCAAAATCCTTGTATCAAACAGATTACTCGAGGATAATCAATGTTCAACTATGTGGATATTTGATAAGTAGAAAATATATCATTAAATTCATGCAGATTTGTAAGATAACCAGAAAAGAAAAGATTGATTTTTATCAAGATTTTGATTTATTTCAGGTTTTGATCAAGTGAAGAGAGATCTTTCTGTTGCTGTAAAAAAAGGGATTAAATCAGCATCAAGATCTTAGTTAAATATAGCTATCAATGAAAAGGTGGTGGACTTAACTGATTTAACTTGTGCCTGGAATAGAGAGAGAATTAATTAAGGAAAGTGATTGTTTTACGAATCTCAATGTAAAAGTCATCATTTGTGAACTTGTGTCTATTATCTTTTAGTTATTATTTTCATCACTTGGACAATATTTTTTTGGATTTTTATGCCTAGATATTTTTCTTCTCCTTGCTCTTTTTATAGGCTATTTATGGAACCTTCTGAAGCATTGAGATGGCGATCTTTATTATTATCTATCTATCATTATAAGAACAAAAATTATTCTTCATTAATGTATTTAGTAGTTTCATTCAATCCTCTCGTTAATTTCAGTATGATTAAGGGTGAGTAGTCACAACACGGGTAAGACCTTCCTAAGAAAGCAATCTATATAATCTTATTTCATATTGTATTCTTTCTTAAGCTTAATGACTTGTTAATTGTGTGTATGAATACTTATATTATGTGAGTGTTGGCCACACTTGCCACCTCTATTTTAAAAGTCGGTCAAAGCGGTCGCCTAGGCGGAACCTAAGCGGGGGTTTATGGAATACCGCCACGATTATATAATCGGGCAGTTAAGGTTGAAAGTGTCACCAATGACTAAAAAAGTGTTGCCAAAGCCTAGCAAAGTGTTACCAAATCCTCGAAAAGTGTCACCAAAACCCAGAAAAATGTTACAACATAAATTTTTAATTTTACTATATACAAATTTATGTGTTAGTTATATTTATTATTCTAATTCATTAATATATATTAAATATTTTAAAATTATAATCAGCCTAGTCCCTGCCTAGCTCCCGATTAATCCTTGATTATTTCATGCCTAGGTTCCCAGAGGCTCTAGCCGTTCAACTAGCGCCTAGCTCCTTTTAAAACACTGCTTGCTACATTGTTATAATTATCATGCACTAATCAAAGATGTAATTATAATAGAAAGCATACACCTACGTATTAATCTTGAAACCGTGGTTTTGAAAATAGGACCGATCGGTCAGATCGGGTCTGACCGGAACTGTCCACAATTCCGTTCGGTTTTCACCCAGTTCCATGTTTGGTCAAAGACTGGATGTTGATCGGTTAAACTAGTCGGTTGGACCATGTCGAACCGGAAACAGGTTGCTTTAACCACCACACTTATCCATGTTAAAAGTAATGTTTTCTAATTTTTTAGGTAGGAATCGAACCCAAGACCTCCGACTTGTTATCCATTATGTCTACTACTCAACTACAACACTTATTTGATATATATTTATATTATATTTCTGTTATCATATCTATATAAAACTTTTATTTAGTTTTAAATTACGTATTTACTTTATTTATTTAGTGTATTGTGTAAATAAATTCACCATATCTCATTTAAATAATATTTTTCAATTCAAACTGAATTGTGATATTTGATGTAAAATTTTTAAAATTAAAGTAATATTTATTTATTAGTTTATAAAAAGATATTGAATTTACAAATTTCATTGAATATATGTATTAAAAATCTTCATTTACAAATGTATTTTGTAAACCTAAGTTTAATTATAATATAAAATGATTTTTACTAATTTTTAAATTTAACTTATAATATACGGTCTCATCTGAATTAAATTTGATTGAATAAAAAAATAATTTAGCTTTCATTTTTCATCAAATTGTATTGATTATTATGTTGTATTTTTTTATTTGAAGAATAAACTTTGTATATGACGTATTAACATTAAAAATATTATTAATTATTGAAACAGTGAAACTTATATCATTTGTTTGATATCAAATTATTAAAAATATTAATATTTAAATTTTTTTTTAGAAAATCCGGTTCGATCACCGATTTAATCTGGTTAAACTCTAAATCTATGAACCACTCTCTTCACCGGTTTAATGACCGATCTGGTTCTGAAAACCATGGAATTACTAATTCCATATTTGAATATATTTTTAGTACCTTTGCCAGTTTTACTTACTACTTCCTTGATTTTGAAAAGAATCCGTAGGATCCTATTTTGGAAAAAAGAATTTATAATGTCTCAACTTTTAAAAGTGTATAATTTTAAGTCATATGTAAATTCTAATTAGAAAAATGAAATCAAGAAAAATATTGAAAAATCATACCAACTAAAAGTTCACATGTGGCTTTAAGAAAACAAATTATGCACTTTTTAAAAGTTGAAAGATCTACAAATCACTTTAAAATTTCAGTTGCAACAAGTCTTCTGAAAAAATGTGGAAGAATCAATAATGCATTTACGATATATTTTTAAAAAGTAATTATCATTACCTCTATTTGTTATATATTAATCCCATGGTATAAGTAATGGATATTTTGTAACAAATTAAATAATCAATGTAAATCTTTTATATA
>CATIWQ010016811.1:0-21238 GCA_949673415.1 Euphorbia schlechtendalii | reverse complement strand
AAGAAGAGAATTACAATATTTACAATAAAATAAAATAATTCCTAGGTTCACATGTAGAAAGAAATTAAGAAGAAAAGGAGGAACACGAAATAAGCAGCTCTAGGAACTCAGAGGCTTTACCCTTTTGGCGTGAATCCACTTCGGCGTGTCCGTTCGATCCCCGGGAGCGTTCCTCGTTCATTTTTGTAGTTATTGTGATTTAATGTGAAAATAATGGTTATGTTGGAAAATAATGTGTTTATTTATCCAAAATATAATCAGACTCGGGTTCTAAATTTATTTTAGGTCCGAGAATATCTGAGGATTTTAGAAGAAATTTGATGAAGAAATTTGATTTTAAGATGAAGAGATTTGGGATCCAAAAGCGTTTTGGATCCGAGAAAAAGTTAGTAGAAGGTAAGAAATATTGTTTGTATTTTTTTGTCTGAAAGAGAGGATTTTTCTCTCTGAATTTTCCGACCCCCGTGTACTGAAAAAGACCCGACTATTTATAGGAAAATCCCAAAAAATCCTAAAAAGGGAAGATTTTCCGGCAAGGGGTCTCGCCAGAAAAAAAGTCCAGTGAGGCCCCTCACCGGGACTTTGGCGAGGCTCATGCCTCGCCAAAGCTTGGCGAGGGAGGCCTTTTGGCAAGGTTCGCCTCGCCCACCTTTGGCGATGCGAGTCCTCGGACTCGGCTCTTGGCGACGTTTTCGAATTTTTTTATGTATTTTCATATTTTTTATTATTTTTTTATTATTATTATTAATTTTTTTAGTTAATTTTCTGAATTAAAGTCCTTTTAAATTCAGAGATGAGGAAGACTCCCAAATGAAGATCATCGGACGGTCGAAAATAGTGTGATTCGAGGTTAAATATCCCGAAAAGCCGTCATCATTGAACGCGCGAGCTGGTATGAAATCCCGTGCTCACAGCCGCTTAAGACTTGAATGGATAGAGAAGGTTAAGGTAGAATTAGCAAAGCAAATAGAGGCTAAGTTTTTAGAAGTAGTTGAATACCCCGACATGGTTAGCCAACATCATCCCGATAGCAAAGAAGGATGGTAAGGTTAGATGTTGCATAAATTTTAGGGATCTGATTAAAGCCTCCCCCAAGGATGACTTGCCCCTACCCCACATAGACGTTTGTGTAGATAGTGTAAATAGGGTAGCTATGTACTCCTTCATGGATGGATTTTCAGGTTACAACTTGATCCTAATGGCTATAACGGACAAGGTCAAAATAGCTTTCATCATGGAAATGGGTATCTACTGTTACAAAGTGATGCCATTTGGGTTGAAAATGTCAGGGCAACATACCAGCAAGCCTTGACAACCTTACTCCATGATATGATTTACAAGGTTGAAGTCTACGTAGATGATATGCTCATCAAATCCAACACTAGAGAAGAACACCTTGCGGTTTTGGACAAGTTTCTTACCAGGATAAAAAAAATATAACATACTGAACCTAAAGAAGTGTATATTCGAGGTAACTTCCAGGAAACTTCAGGACTACATAGTCAACAAGAAAGGAATTGAAATTGACCCTGACAAAAGTTGAGCCATCAGGGAAATGCCTGCACCAAAAACAGAGAAAGAAGTCTATTCATTTCTAGGATCCCTATAGTACATCAGCAGTTTCATTGCCAGACTCACCACAATTTGCGAACCGATATTTAAGCTACTAAGAAAGGACCAACCATTGGTTTTGAACGACCAATGTCAGATTGCTTTTGACAAAATCAAGCACTATTTGATAAACCCACCAGTACCCGGGAAACCCCTAATCCTATACTTGGCCATCGAGGAGTCATCTGTTGGGGCAATGCTTGTACAGGAGTGAGCATGCTGTCTACTACCTAAGCAAGAAATTGCTTGAATATGAGTAACAATACACTCTGGTGGAGAAAATTTGTACAGCGATGGTTTGGATAACAAGAAAGCTATGCAACTACTTTCAATCCTACAGAATCCAAGCAGCCGCAAAAATCTAACCGATAAAATACCTATGCCAATCACCAACACTCACAGGGAAACTCTCACGATGGTTACTACTATTATCAGAATTCGACTTTGAATACTTAACCAAGAAAGTAATCAAGGGATGATTAGTCACAGAGTTTCTAGCCAATCAACCAATAAAATTAGATTACGTTGAGAATCTCGAACTCCCAAATGAACAATTAGCATTCATAGAAGAGGCTTGGATAGAATGGAAAATGTTCTTTGATGGCGTGATGAATAGAAGTGGAGTTGTCCTATGTGTTATCTTAGTAACCCCAAAAAATAAAGTTATACCACATTTGAAATACCCGGAGTTCCCTGTAACAAACAATTATGCAGAATATGAAGCCTGCCTATTTGGATTGGAGGTATTTTAGAAAGTGTTGGTAAAAGAAGTTTCAATGGTTGGGGACTCTGCTCTAGTCATTAAATAAGTTACAGGAGATTGGGAAATCAAAGAAGAATCAATTCATCCTTATGTGGAAGCAGTCTGGAAGGCCTCCCAAATGCTCACAAGATGTGTTTTCAAATACGTACCAAGGGATAAAAACCAAATGGCTGATGCACTTGCTACACTAGCATCAATGTGGGAAGGTCCCCAAGCTCAACAAATAAAGCCAGTTATCCTCCAAATAGCTAAGGAACCTTTTTATTATGGCCTGGTGGAAATCGAAGATGAACAAGCCATAGGCAGCTAGTTCTTGGACATAGAAAAATTTTTATGAACCAGAGAATATCCAAAGGGATCTATTGATTCAAAACGAACTTCTTTACGATGATTGGCTATACAATTCAGATTAGTCGATGAAGATTTGCTCAAATGCACATCTGAAGGGTTATTGCTAAGATGCCTCACTAAAAAAAGCAATACTTGTCATCCGGCGGACGCACATGGGAGATTGTGGGCCCCTCTTGAATGGTCTGGCACTTGCAAAGAAAATTTAGCGCCAAGGCTATTTTTAGATGACATGTTCTCAGATTGCATGGCTGAAGTAAGAAAATGTCATGAATGCCAGATTTATGGAGACATTAGCCACTTACCCCCATCTGAGCTCCATACCTATCTACTCCTTAGCCATTCTCAATGTGAGGCATCGACATTATTGGTGAAATTCGGCCTAGTTCGACTAATGGACATTGGTTGATCATAGTAACTGTAGATTACATTTTCAAAATGGGTAGCGGCGGAATCTTACACAAATATCATCGCTAAGAAGATGGCCAAGTTCATAGAAATTCACGTTTTCGCCCGCTATGGTATTGTTCACCACTTTTCTACTAAGATTTTGGCTATATATTAATGGTAGTGAAAATTTTTTCACGTAAAATATAGGTGTTGTCAATACCACTTTATCAAGATAGAAAAATGATGAGAACTGTAAGTATACATTTGCGATGTAGTTTTAAAAGATATCGATCCCATAGGCAAGGACCAGCTCTAAAGATCAATAAGGAAAACAGAATGAAGAAAAAAAAAATAAAATAATTTGAAGTTTTGGATAGGAGGATTAGAATAAAGAATGGATAGATATATGTATGGAATATTAGAGATTCTAATATATAGATTTTCCTACGAAATAAATATAGCAAAGAAAACATGCAAGTTCAACAAAGTTATTACGTTCACTAAACTAATCTAACATAATCGGTTCTAGACACTTAGATGTTCAATGATTCACCACAGAGCAACACATGAAATAACTTTCTAAATCTAGCATAAACGAATTAAGACAATTATATAAACATGGACAACGTCAATACTATGCTTAGTACTGGTCGCTCTCACATAGCCATATTTAGCAAGTTACCATTCCAAAAATGTTAGCTCACTAAACAACGTTATATCACAGATCTAGTGATTATACACAATCTTGTTAACCTCGAAACTACTTTTAAAGTTAACTCCAAAGAATATAACTTGATTAATATAAAATACTTAACACAAAATACGCATTCTGATACATAGACATATCATAAACTTCGAAATAAAAAGTATTAGTAGAAAGCAAAGAAAAGTTGTAAGGTATGCAAGTGAATGCAAAAGTTGATCAAACCGTATCCACTCTTTAATGGGAGTTGTCAATTCCCGCAATTCCTGCGTTTGCTTTGAATTCAATCTCGGCCCGTACAGAACCTCCGCTAGGATGCTATTCTTTGTGAATATCAAACAAACAAATGTTGAAGAACGAAAACTTTTATTGATAAGTGATTTGCAAGTACACTTATACAAAATATGTAGAGAAATCTAGTGATCGAAACAAGGATTTGAATCACTTAAACATTTTCTTGCTAACACTTATGAACATAGCGAAACTAGATATTTTATTCTCTATCTACACACACAATACGTAACCCTATAATTGCACTCTAATGTTGCACTCCCTTGATGCATGAAATTGTAAGGTTTGGAGCCCTATTTATAGAGTTTGAAGGGTTACATCTATCCAAACAAAGAGTTGTGTCCATTGGTGAAAGATTGCATCACTTCATTGTGATTAGTTAAGAAGCTTCAATCTTATCCACAATGGATAAGCACCTTTTCATGATTGGTTGACTTCTGATAAGTGTCTTTTCATTGGTAGTTGATAGCGGTTGATCGCTCTTATTTGGCGGTTGGCAGTTAAGAAGATTTGACCAGAAAACTGTCAGAGTCGTGACCGCGATATACAAGTCATGGCCATGAATACTTGTCTGGCAACTTTCTGTTCTGAAGTATACAAGTCGTCACCGCGAATGATTACGCGACCGTGAATTGTGTTTTTCTTCAGAATTCTTCTTATAACTTTACCGATCTTTGACAGTTTCGATCCTAAGCCAAATCTTTAAGTTACATGCATCTTTTCCCACCTTTTTCACTCTTTTTATGTAGAATTCCACTTTAGATCATTTTACTCCCAAGATTTACCTAGTATTTGCATTTGCACAAAAAATAATTACATACCACGTGAAATCTTTTATATGAAGTATAAAAATGACTAAAACTATGGTGTTTAGTGTATACAATTAATATAATAATAAGTGTAATTATACACTTATCAGGAATCCCACATCACATCATATCAGATAATGGGGTTCAGTTCCAAAGAGCGACATAAGATTCAATAGAGAAATATGGGATCGAGCACCATCAATCATCACCCTACAGATCACAAACCAATAGGGCAGTAGAAGCAGCCAATAAATCGATGAAGAAAATTTTAAGCAAAATGGTTGTTACCTACAGAGATTGGGCTGATAAACTACAATTTGTAGTATGGGGATATAGAACCAGTGTCAAGACTCCTACTGATCAAATCCCGTTCTCTTTAGTATAAGGAATGGAAGTAGTCCTACCAGTCAAAATGGAAGTGAGATCTCTTCGAGTAGCCATGGAAGCGAGATTAAAGGAGTCAGATTAGGCAAGAGCCAGATTCGAGGAACTGAAGATGAGAGACGAACAGTGTCTAAAAGCATTATATCACCTGCAGATGTATCAACAACGCACGACTAGGGCATACAATAACCGGGTCAAATTCAGAAACTAACCTTCGAAGGCAGGAGACTTGGTTTTGAAGGAAATAAGACCATCAAATGTGGATGTTCGGGGGAGGTTTCATCCAAACAAGGAAGGTCCTTACATCGTGAAAGTTGCCAAGATCATGGACATAGATGGGAATGAATTCGTAAACCTGATTAACCAAGATAGGTTCAAGCACTACCACATTTAGGGGCAAAAGAAATAAATAGGAAAAACCAGTACACAAAAAAAGAGAAAAAAGTCAAAAGTTAGTCCGTCAATTGGCACTTGGCTAGCTGGGCAACAATTAGGACCTTTCTTTGTAAAAAATAATAATAAATTTTTGATAAGTGTATAATTACACTTATTATCATGATATTTTTACTTATAAAACGATATGGTTTAAAGTAATTTTATACTTCATATACAAGATTTCACGTGGTATGTAGTTGTTTTTTATGCAAGTGCAGAAACTAGGTGAATCTTGGGAGTAAAATGATCTAAGATGGAATTCTATGTAAAAAGAGTGAAAAAGGATGCGTGGAACACAAGGAACTGGCTTAGGATCGAAGTTATCAAAGATCGGCAAAGTTGCAAAGAAAAATCATGAAAAAAACACATGTCACGATCATGACACCCATTCGAGGTCGTGACTTGTCATCCTTCACAAATAGAAAGTTACCAAATACTGTTCATGATCATGACATGTATATCATGCTCACTTCTTGTGATGATTTTTGGTAACCTCTTCTCAACTTTCAACCGTTGGATAAGAACGATTAACCGCCATCGACCATCAAATGAAAAGACACCTTTTGGAAGCAATCCAATCACAAAAAGGTGACTTTCCATTGAAGATGAGGATGAAAACATGCATCCAATCACATTGAAGTGATGCAACCCTACAATACTCTTTGTTTGGATAGACGTAACCCTTCACACTCTATAAATAGAGTCCCAAACAAACCAATTTCATGGGTGATATGGTTGATGCATATGAAGAATGCATGTATGCATAGATAGGGAGTGAAAATTGTATAGATTTCACTACATTCAAAGTGTTAGAGAGAAAAATGTATAAGTGATTCGATTCTTGTTTCGATCTTTAGATTTCTCCACAAATTAGAGCTATTGTTGTATGAATGTAATTGCAAAGCACTTATCAATAAAATTTTCTATTCTTCAACATTCATTTATTTGATATTCATAAAG
Organism: Euphorbia schlechtendalii; assembly: GCA_949673415.1. Lineage (NCBI taxonomy): Eukaryota > Viridiplantae > Streptophyta > Magnoliopsida > Malpighiales > Euphorbiaceae > Euphorbia > Euphorbia schlechtendalii. Next base: position 14,544 of record CATIWQ010016811.1, on the reverse strand, counting down.
AATAGCATCCTAGTGGAGGTTCTGTACGAGTTGAGATCGAATTCAAAGTAGATGCAGGAATTGCGGGAATTGATGACTCCCATTAAAAGAGTGGATACAGTTTGATCAACTTTAGCTTTCACTTGCATACCTTATAACTTTATTTTGTTTTCTACTTATACTTTCTAATTCAAAGTTTATGATATGTCTATGTGGCATAACAAGTATTTCATCTTGCGTCATTTATATTAATTAAGTTATATGCTTTCGAGTTGACTTTAAGAGTGATTTCGGGGTTAACAAGATTGTGTATAATCACTATATCTGTGATTTTAACATTGTTTAGTGAGCTAACATTTTTGGAGTGGTAACTTGCTAAATATGGCTATGTGTGAGCAACCTGTACTAAGCATAGTATTTTTGTTATCCAGGTTTTTATAAGTGTCATAATTCATTTACTCTAGATTTAGAAAAGTCATTTCATGTGTTGCTCTACGATGAATTATAAGATATTTGGGCATCTAGAAATGAGTTTGTCGAATTTATCTAGTGTTTAACACAACTTTGATTATTTTGCATATTTTACTCTACTATACTTGTTCTTAGGAAATATTTATATGCTTTTCATCTAATCTTTTCATGCATTTGTTCATTCGTCAGTTTACCGTTCAAAACCCTTAAACTTCAAATAATTATATTTTCTTTCATCCAGTAACTCTATTTGATATCTAGAACCGAATTCCTTCCTCGTGGGATCGATATCTTTTAAAACTACATCGCAACTGTATACTTGCAGTTATCACCATTTTTCTATTTGATAAGTGGTACTGACAACACCTATTCATATTTAGAACTTTTATATTATCTATAGAAAAGTGGCGAACAAGTTTTTGGCATCGTTGCTAGGGATAAGTCCTTTGAAATAAGTATAGCCAAAAAAATCTTACGAACATGTTTTTGGGGCCGTTGCCAGGAAGGCAAGTGCGTTATGGAGATCAAATTGCCGGAGAACAGGTAATTATATTTATGTGTGTTTAGTTTTGTTTTTTAGTTTCTAGTTAAGTCTCTCACAATGAGGTCAATGTGTTCTCTAGTGTAGAGGGGCATTCGAAAAATCCAAAAAAATCGAATAAAATCAAAAATTGAAGAATGAAAATTTTCTTGATTTTGTGTTATTTATACATTATCGATACCTATACTATACTAACATATGTTCTAAGGTTATTATGAGTGTTAGGTATTACAAGTTTGATGTTAGTGCAAATTTGGAACAAATTTTTGTTTCGAGTTTGAGCGCACATTGAAAGTGTGAGCGCTTCATAGCACAACATTTAGCATTTGGCAAGGATGAGTGGTGAGTAACATTTAAAAGCAACATTCCAAGTAAGTTTCGATATATATTTCAATGTAACATGAGTTAGTATAAGTTATATAGTTTTAGTTTAATGCTACTGATAAGTTTTGAGTGGAGTAGTATCTAGTAGAATACTATGAGTTTTATATGTTATTCTCGAATACGTCCTATAAGTATTGAGTGTGTTTAAAGTTTTGGGAAACTTTAGCCATAATACTTTGAAAGTGATCAATAAAGGATGAGTGTATTCAGAGAGAAAAATCAAAAGAAAGAGAGGATAACCATTGAGTTATGCAAAAGGTGAGGAATGGTATGGAGCAGAAACTGCAACCATTCAATGAGTGAAAAAAATAGCATAGCACGAAAAATGGGTGCAAAGTACAAATTTGTACTTAAAAAACATATGCTTAAAAGAAAAAAATGAGAGAAAGTAGTATGGAGCATAAAATGCAACCACTAAAAAAAGAGGAGAGTCGTATGGAGCATAAAATGCAACCACTAAGAGTGTTTAGCATCCTAGGTTACCTAAATATGCCTTGAGATCAATCTTTTCAAAGTGTGTTCCTTTTGTTCTTTATACTTTATACTATACTTAAGAGAAGGAAATATTCGAGCAAGCATATAACTCTTATATAAAGACGCAATTCGGTTGGCCTTCCATTAAGAGCAAAGGTATGCAAGTGAACTATATAAATTGCACATTACTAATTTATGGGAAATTTTGAACTTTTACTTGAATCTTATGCAACGTGGGAATGTGGTACTCACTATGATAGTCATTCGCCAAATGAGGTACGAACTTGAATTACTATTTTATACACTTATGTTGTGTTTGCCTTGAGGATAAGGCAAAAGTTAAATGTGGGGGTGTGATAAGTGTATAATTAAACTTATTATCATGATATTTTTACTTATAAAATGATATGGTTTAAAGTCAGTTTATACTTTATATAAAATATTTCATGTGGCATGTAGTTGTTTTTTATGCAAGTGCAGAAACTAGGTGAATCTTGGGAGTAAAATGATCTAAGATGGAATTCTACCTAAAAAGAGTAAAAAAGATGCAAAAAGATGCGTTGAATTGGCTTAAGATCGAAGTTGTCAAAGATCAGTAAAGTTGCAAAGAAAAATCATGAAGAAAAACACATGTCATGATCGTGACACCCATTCGTGGTCACGACTTGTCATCCTTCACAAACAGAAAGTTACCAACTATTGTTCACGATTGCGACATGTATATCGAGCTCTCGACTTGTGACGGTTTTTGGTAAACTCTTCTCAAATTTCAACCGTAGGATAAGAACGATTAACCTCCATCAACTATCAAATGAAAAGACACCTTTTGGAAGCAATCCAATCATAAAAAGGTGACTTTCCATTGAAGATGAGGATCAAACCTTGAATCCAATCACATTGAAGTGATGCAACCCTTAGCCAATGGACAAAACTCTTCATTTGGATAGACGCAACCCTTCGCACTCTATAAATAGAGTCCCAAACCAACCAATTTCATGGGTGATATGGTTGATGCATATGAAGAATGTGTGTATGCATAGATAGAAAGTGAAAATTGTATAGATTTCACTACGTTCAAAGTGTTAGAGAGAAAAATGTATAAGTGATTCAATTCTTGTTTCGATCACTAGATTTCTCCACAAATTTGAGCAATTGTTGTATGAGTGTAATTGCAAAGCACTTATCAATAAAGGTTTCTGTTCTTCAACATTCATTAATTCGATATTGACAAAGAATAGCAACCTAGCAGAGGATATGTACTAGTTGAGACCGAATTCAAAGTAAACGCAAGAATTGCGGGAGTTAACGATTCCCATTAAAAGAGTGGATACTGTTTGATCAACTTTAGCTTTCACTTGCATACATTACAACTTTACTTTGTTTTCTACTTATGCTTTCCAATTCAAAGTATATGATATGTCTATGTGTCATAACGATTATTTTATCTTGCATCATTTATATTAATCAAGTTATATGCTTTCAAGTTGACTTTAAGAGTGATTTCGGGGTTAACAAGATTGTGTATAATCACTGGATCTGTGATTTTAATGTTGTTTAGTGAGCCAACATTTTTGGAGTGGTAACTTGCTAAATATGGCTATGTGAGAGCAACTCGTACTAAGCATAATATTGTTATTATCCATGTTTTTATAAGTGTCATAATTTGTTTACCCTAGATTTAGGAAAGTCATTTCATGTGTTATTCTGCGGTGAATTATAGGATATCTGGGCATCTAGAACTAAGTTTGTCGAAGTTATCTAGTGTTTAAAACAACTTTGATTATTTTGCATATTTTACTCTACTATACTTGTTCTTAGGGAATATCTATATGATATGCATCTAATCTATTCGTGCATCTGTTCATTCGTATGTTTACCATTCAAAACCCTTAAACTTCAAATCATTATATTTTCTTTCATCTAGTAACTCTATTTGATATCTAGAACTGAATTCCTTCCCTGTGAGTTCGATATCTTTTAAAACTACATTGCAACGGTATACTTACAATTATCATCATTTTTCTATTTGATAAGCCGTACTAGCAACACCTGTTCATATTTTTGCTATACTCGTTACTAGGGATAAGTCTTTCGAAATGAGTATAGCCAAAATCTTGCGAACAATTTCCAGTGAGTTGAAAACCTGTAAAGGGTGACTCAAGCAAAAATTAGGGCACTATGAAGAATAAAGGGATCACGAGTTAGAAAACCTATTATACGCTAGCTGGTGGCAGGATTTAAATCATTGGAAAATTTTTACCCTCTTTAAAATCATTAATGAAATGTTATTACTGTTGCAAGATTTATGTTTATGTTGTATGAATGTGTGCATACAGATTATCACAAGTAAACATAACAAATTCCAGTCAAAAAGCCTCAATAAGCTTCATAATGTCAAAAAAACAAATCAAACAAATAGTCTAGGAAACGGATATCAAAAGTTTATGGCAAATAAATATAGATCTATGGGCTAATCATTCCAATGAGCACCCTTCCTTGAAGTATGAGGAAGAGGATCCAAGCCATCCTCATCTCGCTCCCACTCGAGTGACCCCTTGAAATGCTACTTAGCATCAAGAAGACTCCTAATCTCGCTCTAATATCCACGATAGAACTCATCCATATTAGTAGTCTCTAGGGCACTGTAATCCAAAGAAACAACAGTAGCCTGGGCCCAAAGTCTCTGTATAGCATCCGATGTGTCGAGGACAAAGTCATGGAAGCGATTAGAATACAAAAGCCTAGGAACTTGCTACTACACAGGTGAGAATGAGAAAAGGAGGTGATGCCAAATAAGCCCATTTGCAGCATGCCTGAGTCATGCACTTTGGTGGCCACGAAAGGAATCTCTAACCAAGGACTGAGCCAGTGAATCCCGGAAGCTCGATAAGAACACAATATCTCAATCCAAGCATCCTCACTCAATGAATGATGCTCCTTCCTAACGAATGCCCTAGCGCCATAATGCGAAGGAAGATATCGTACCTTACCCAAGCGAGGATCGGTAGTTAAACGAAGCTTCTGTAACAGCTACACCTGCAAGTATTTCATTCAAGAAATAAAACGAAATTCACAAAGAGAAAGATTGAGAAGATTTACCATGAGTGAAGCAAAGTGGTCTTCCACTAAGTCCGGGTTCACTACAGTAGCATCCATGTGAACCAAATTTTCTGCTAAAGTTAAAGTAGTAGGAGAAAGACCTATGGAGAGTGGGTAAATAAGAGATAGCAAGCGAAATGGGGAAATTGCTCCAACCCCACAAACAAACTCCACTTAGAGAAGTAGGGCCAACATAGAGGGCCATGCTTTGAGAATTGGGGTAGTTTTGCACCAGCTAAGGATAACATGAACACGTAAACCTTCGATATTAGGAGGGGCAGATAACAAGCACTTACTAGATTCCAAGTTTGACAATCCTTGTAGCTTATGTCACCCCTAAATTGAAAGGAAGGAAATGCAAAGGTAAGCCTCATAGGAAAGGCTGAAGTTGGATTCTTAGAAAAAGGAAGCCCTAAGATTGCATGATACTCCTTGACCAAGGGGTAAATGTCAAAGTTGGCAAAGTGGAAAATGTGGGTGGCCGGATCCTAGAACTTCAGAGTAGCATAGATAAAGGTCATGTTCACGGACCTAGAAGCGAGGTATTAAAGGCCTCCCACCCTAAACCCATTGATTTTACGCTAATCAGGCTCTAGGGTGGTGCGGAAGAAAACCCTAAGTCACTCGTTATGTGATGACATCAGTAAGAAAGAGCTAAAGAAAATTCCTCAAAACTGGTGTTGCCTACATGCATTAATAAGAAACATTAGCATATAACATTCATTCATTCATACATACACATAAACATTCATAAGCAAACAAACATCCACTTTCATAAAAACAAAAGCGCAACAAGTAAGGACCCAACATGTAGTAGCCAAAGCCCTGTTCTTTTTCCATAAATCCAAGAATTCAAGGTTCTACAAAGACTATCCAAGAGTTTTGTTTAAAAGGAAATAACAAGATAAAAAAGAAAAAAAGAAGCTCCTAAGCATGCATCACCTATAGGTCATCTCCAACCACTGGATCTCGGGGCTCCATGGTAGCAATCTCAAAATCCTCAGGGCGTAGAATCTAGAAGGTGCAGTTAGTCGGGTGATGTGTGGGAGAAGGCTGAGGGACACTGAAATAGATGGAGTCCCAATCAGGAGTGAGTAGTGGCTCGGTACCTGACCCATCTAGTAAGGTAGAGAAATCAAGATCGAGAGAATGGGAAAAATCCTCAGTAGCAGCTCGCTCCTCCTCTAGAGCTCGGGTAGACTCGGCGGTTTGCCAAAGCAACTCTTGATGCTCAGCATCCAAACTCTAATATCGGGTATCCAAATCTTGATGTATGGTGTCCAAGCCATGATAGTGAGAATCCAGATCCCGATGGCTAATGTCAAAAAGCCTGGAAACGACCCTCAAGCTCCCGTTAACGCTGCTCGTAATCGATCCCCCTAGCCACCAACGACTACAACCATTATAGCATACGAGAATCACAATCATATACATCAATCATAATATATTGTACATGCATAAAAAAATAAACATAAACAGGTCAAGAGGGAAAGCGTACCCACGCAACTCCATCCTGCGAGACCATCATATCCCTCAAGGCAAGGGAATACCGAGCCACTCGCTCCATCTCCTCCTGAGCAAACTACAAAATGAACGAAAGAACGTTAGACATCTTGAAACCACTACGCTACATTATAGAATGAGTCATTTAGTTAAACACTTACATGAGTGGCATCGGAAGGGTCAAAAGATAGCGTGTGAAGGCTTCAAGGAAGAAACTCCTCTCTCTCCATCCCCGAGTAATCCATCAGATAGAAAGACGTGTCCAATGGGACTGTCAATCTCCCCTCAATGATGCCTAAGGAAGTGGAGCTAGGTTCTTTAGTGGAGGTATTTAGGTCAAGAACCCGAACCCTTTTCCTAGCAGCCTCCTACACTCATAAATTATAGTCAACAGTATGATCAATGAAAAAACAGAAACGTTAAATATAATGCAACTCTCATACGTGACAACCCAAGCCGGTACTGCTAATGCCCGCACTGGAACCTCCTACCCCCTAACTACCTGGCCATGCTCGAGGCTGCTCGACTTCAGCTTAGGTCAGAGTACAGAATGAGATTAACATCTCCTAAATGAATGCCTCGTAATCACAGCATCGACCGGAGATTTGTAAGCCATGCTCCTCGAAGAATAACTATCTCTCCCCTGGGTCAGTGATCACCAAATGTACCCAGAAGAGTCTAGTAGGAGGCGCAGGAGGGATGTATCTCTCAGCCACAGGCTTAGTTCACTAGAACTGAATACGCTCACCGAGGTACCATTCCTACATCCTGGGACTCTCCAAGATGAAGCGGTTCTGGTCTACTTCCTTTTGGACCTCCTTCGTCATATGGTAGCTCGAAAGCCCCCTCCAAGGGTTGTGATCAACCTGAAAGTACAATCATCTCAAATTACGATGAGTTTCAAACAAAAGACAAATGTGATTATCTTTACCAAAATAAGGGATATCACCTGATAGAGTGTCAAGCTATAGAGGTGCTCTCGGTAACCCTCAAGGTCTAATATCTCTCCCTCAAAGGCCGAGCAAATCTGAGCAAGCAAAGAGAGTCCTCAAGAGCGTCAACAAACCGAGAAGCAGGAAGAAAGCCATGAAAGAAAGCCCAAGCCTGCATGGTCAGATACAAACATAAAGTTAGATAATGTAAACTAGAAAGAACCAACATATATTGATAATAAATGGAAAAACAATACTTGAAGAACCATGGGGAAACATTGTAGTACCCTTTAGTGAGCCCTCGTAACCAGGTCAAGGGTAAAGTATGTCTGGGCCAATATCACCCGAGGCCAGTTAAGGCCACTAACACCATCAAGATCATCCAAAGGCTCAATCAACCTGTAATTGATCTCATTGTTCGAGACCATGAAAAAAGTCACGCTCAGCAAAGTGATAAGGAAAGATCAAACTAATAGTGGAATCTTCGCAACTAAAATGGACCATCGACCTGTCCAATACTCAACCAACGCAATGCCTTACCCCTCGAATCAACATCAAATAAATCCTTGATGCATTGATAGATAGTGGAGGTTTTGAAGAACCTCTCCATAAAAGCATCAAATCAGATCGCACTCCTAGTTTAGGGCAGATCGATAATCGCCATCACATCGAATGGAGTAATGGTGACCTCTCCAATAGCAAGATGGAAAGTATGGGAAATGTCACACCACCTCTATACTAACGCAATCGATGTTACATAGGGCATCAACGTTGATTGTAAAAACCAGGTTATGTCGCCAAAGCCTGTGGCCGCAATGATCTGGGTGAGCTCTGGCTGGATGGAAGTGTGTCGCCACCAAGCTTGGATGGTAGTATATCCACCTGTATGTCTTGTTGGTTAATCTAGATAGTAATTGAACATGCATAGACAGTAAGGTGGAATTTCAAAAACCTAAAATTAACTTGAGGATCTCCTAATCATGCGATGATTGTTATATTCTAGGTTAAAATGTTCCATAGATGCTTTTAACTATATAAAATATATGAAAGAAACCTAGCATCTAAAAGATTAAAGCATCACCAACTGATGCGTGCTTGATCTCTCTTTGGTTGTGGCATTCCCTTTTGACCAAATTCGATAGCACTAGCTTCCAAACTAGGAGAGCCTCTATGACTTGATCCATACGGATCTTCACCGACCAAAACCTTGAAGAGGTAGAAATCATCAATTAATAGCAATTGCTAGACTACTGGTAAATCAACCTGAAAATCTGAAATAGAAGGCTCACTTAAAAACAGAGCCTTCAAAAAGAACTCTTTAAATTGTTTGGAGAAACTTGTGGAGGATCACGCACAACAAAAGAAGAAAAGGAAATCAAAGAGAAAATAAGCTTTAAGCTTTTGGTGTGTGTAAATAATGAGAGGCTAAAGCCTATTTATATGGAAAAATGGGGAGTGTTAGACTCCCCCTCTAACTCTATATGGGATAGGATAAATCCATCCCATGTAGGTGGACTAGCCGCGCAGGTAGGGTAACCCGCGGGCTAACCTATGGATTTCATCATGGGCTTCCCTCCTCAGCCACAAGCCCATGCTTGCGGCCCCGAGCGCTAGCTGCCCATGAGATTCTCAACTCGCGAGGCAGTCATGCAGGCCCCATCTTGAATAACCCATGTTCTTTTCGGGCCCCACTTGCAACGAGAAAAATCCCTTGCTCGCTTTGACAACCTTTTCCCCATCTTTTCATTATTCTTTGAATTATTAATTAATTAATAATTCTTCTTACTGATTTTACAACTTGTATTTTTTTTATAAACCCAGTCCATAGGTTCTTTACATGGTCTGATAAAGACCCAAAGTGTGTGACCTCATAGGATCCCAAAGTATAGAGCAGCTAGAGGTTAATCTAAACTTGGCTTCCTGACCAGGAAACTTTAGGCTTAATATTCCAAACCGTTATGGAACCTGATAGCTCTAGATGATCAAATGGGCTTTCTAGCAAAGGTGTATGATCCCCCGATACTTGGAACGTTACATGCCTGTGACTTGATTCGTTTCTACAGTAGTAACCAGTATAATACACTCCTTCCATCAGGTTAAGTACCATTCAGTTTATTGAGCTCAGATTAAGTGTCAACTCATGTAATAGCCGTAGCTATCTTGGAATTAGACTTGTTCATGAGAACACCACTCAGCAATTTTGTATCTTGATTGACTAGAAATCCGTTCCATCAATCGTATACTCTGATAAGAGGTTTATGAGTGTGTCACTTCAACGGATCCCATCTTGACTACATAGCTTGCCAACATGTGATCATCACTATACCCCGTAATCACCCTGTCATCTTGATCACCAGGGTATAAATAAGTATGACCCAAAGTATAACAACTCCTACATAAGGTAACCGGTATCTTAGGTTTTGAGGATACTTGTAATGCTACTACAATAAGACATGACACCAACACATGGATATACCGAGTTTCAGTCTTATAGCAGTCTCCAATGTATTACCCGAATACATTCATGTGTTAACTCAAGGTACCACCTTCAGCTCGCGAGATTGGCTGCTTGGAACTAATCCAAGGAGTAAGCCTACACATGTTAGTCTATCCACTCCATTGATGTCCAGTCTTAATGGAACTACGACTAGGGATATTTAGACTATTAATAGTAATAAGTACATGCAGTTCTCACTCAACATAGCTCCCACTATGTCCTTGCACTTTTACGCTATGAATTAGTCACAGACTTTGTTTTCATCAATGCGCATATACATATCCAAATATATATGATACCAGCGAGATACAAATAAAAGGAAGCACTGATAAGTAACAAAATGCCTTTGAGTATTATTAATAATTCAAAACTGTTTGTACATTATAGCTAATAAAGACATATCTCCCTAATTACCTCTAAGGCATACATCATCTCCCACTTGCACTAGAGCCAATTAGCCATGTGTTACTATACTCATTAACATGTTGGTCATGTTTAACCTGAGTCAATGGTTTGGTTAGCCCATTAGCTAGATTCTTATCTGTTGGGATGTATTCTAAACTTAAATCTTTTCTGGATACCATCTCATTTACGAGATGGTACTTTCTGAGTGTATGTTTACTTCTATGATGAGATCGTGGTTCCTTTGCCTGAGCAATAACCCCATTGTTATCATAATAAACCACTATCGGATTTACAATGCTGAACACCACACCGAGATCACCAATAAATCTCTTAAGCCATATGGCTTGTTTAGCTGCTTCTAAGGCAGCTAAATACTCAGATTCTGTGGTTGATATGGCAGTCATGTCTTATTTGAAACTCTTCCAAACAACTGTCCCTTCATTAAACATAAACACATAACCTGACTGGGACTTATAATCATCCTTGTTAGATTGAAAACTCACATCAGTGTATCCCTTTAAAGTGAGATCACCTTATCCATAAACTAAAAACATATCCTTAGTCCTGCGTATGTACTTGAGAATAGTGTTAACAGCCGTCCAGTGCTTCTCATCTAGTTCAGATCGAAATCTGCTCGTGATGCTCAATGAATGTGAGATGTCAGGATGAGTGCAACCATAGCATACATGATGGACCCTACTGTTGAGGTATAAGGTATTCCATTCATGGCTAGTCTCTCTTCTTGTGTTCTCGGACACTCAAATTTAGAAAGGTTAATCTCTTGAGACATTGGGAGACAACCCTTTCTTGACTGCTCAAGGTTAAATCTAGCTAAAACCTTATTTATGTATGTACTTTGTGAAAGACCTAGTAGCCTTTTGGATCTATCTCGGTAAATCTTAATACCAAGTATAAAAGCTGCTTCTCCAAGGTCTTTCATAGAGAACTTCTTTGACAGCCACGTCTTAACTGTCTGAAGAAAAGGAATATCAATTCCTATTAATAATATGTCATCGATATATAATACAAGGAAAATGGTCGCACTCCCACTAGCCTTTTTATATACACAAGGCTCACTAGCGTTTGATACAAAACCAATTTCTCTGATTATCTCATCGAACCTAATATTCCAACTCCTTTATGCTTACTTAAGTCCATAAATGGACTTCTACAACTTGTATACCTTAGAGCCATCCTTAGATGTGAAACCCTCGGGTTGTGTCATAAACACATCCCTTTCTAGATTCCCATTAAGGAATGCTATCTTCACATCCATCTACCAAATCTCATAATCATAATGAGCGGTGATGGAAAGGAGTATCTTGATAGACTTCAGCATGGCCACCGGTGAAAAGGTTTCATCATAGTCAATACCTTCTTTTTTACTATACCCTTTTGCAACCAGCCTAACTTTATAGGTAACTATGTTACCGTCCATGTCGGTTTTCTTCTTGAAAACCCACTTGCAACCTATGGGCTTAATCCCACTTAGAGCATCAACCAAGTTCCTAACTTGATTTTCATACATGGAGTCCTACACAATGTCAATGTTATAATAAGTTGTTCCATAGGTCCATGATTCGGTGCGCATCTTTTTCAAACACCTCGGTGGACCATGCCTCTCATCTCCCTCACGCTCTCGACCCATACCTCCATGTCATCCACTCACAACATCTTTTTGAGTTCACAGAAGAGGAAGATTCCCATTCGGATACATCTATTTACTCAAAAATTGTGTGATTTAATGATAAAATCCTGAAAAGTCATCATCATTGAACGCGTAAGCTGGTATGAAATCCCGTGCTCATAGCTGCCCCTCGTATGATCACTGTTGGTCAAATAGCCAGTATGATCATACGAAAAGAGCATAGGGATAGAGAGAATACCTGACCGGTGTCGTTGGTGATTTCTTGTTCCCAATTGGTGATGACATGGGCCTTCCTTTCAGGCGCTGTGTTTAATTGGGTCATCCATTTCTTCATTCAGAGATCATTTGGCATTTGCTGCCCCTTGTGGGTAGATCTGATGTGGTTGTTTTGCACCCTTTTTGGGTTGAAATCTGATTGATTTTGCTTGTTGTCAAGGTATGTTGCTTAAGAAAGGTGAACTTAATCATTTCCTTCTTCGTGAGCGTTTCTCGATTGGGAGATTGAGTTGTTTCCCTGTGACAAATTAAGAAAAATAACGTTAATATATATTTTATAATGAATGTTTTAATTATTTGATTGAGTTTATGTGAAGCAAAAATTTTTGCCCCTTCAATAAAAAATTAAAACATTGAGGAATAAATAAATTAAATGACTTTAGGGAATGTTGGGGGTGTCCCGTGTATCTTCCCGTTGTGTTAGGAGGCTTTTGTTGTAAGATATTAAAATAATAAATAGGTGGGGCCCACTTATTTTCTTTATAAATAGGGCTCCTCCTTTTTTATTCCTTCACTTTTTCATTCCTCTTCACTCTCTAAGCTTTCTTGCTCTTCCTTCTATCTAGCAAATATGTTGTCGAAGGTCACTGGCAAGGCACCCCGTTTCCTCTCTAGCTTTATTCCTCAGCCTACTGATGAGGTTTGTGTTTTTTCTGTCAACATTAATGCCGCATACGGCTTGGCCGCGGGTGACACTATGATTGGGTTTACTTCTACTTCCCCCATAGAGACGCTAGATCCTGACTTTCCGGCTCAGCCTCACCTCTCCCGGACTGAGGTATTTGCTAGAAACATTTTTATTTCATTTTTTTATTTTTGATGCAACTTTATGTTATTTAGGAACTAGAATTGGATTGAAAATTGAGCCATGTCACGGAATTTTAGTCTAGAAAATCGTAAGAAAAATTAAATTAAAAAAACCAAATTGAGAAAAAATCCGATGAGGTCCCACCTTGCCGGTTTCTAGCAAGGGTCAGGGCCCTCGCCAGACTCCTTGGCTAGCGTCCCCAGGACCATTGCCAAACTCTCTGGCAAGGGTCCTTTGGGGCCCTCTCCAAAGTCTCTGGTGAGTCCCGTAGGACCCTCGCTAGACTCTTTGGCGAGGGTCCTTTGGGACCCTAGCTAGAAACGTTTAGCGTGGCCCCGAGGGCTCACCGGATTTTTTTTCCAGCGGCGCCCCTCGGGGCCTCCGTGGCCTCAATGCGTATTATTTTATTTTATTTATAGTCCCCCACACTTTAACATACGGGTGGATATTCTACTGTCCAGGTGTGGTATCGTCATGCCTCTTCTTGACCCGAGCTCGTTCAGGCCATTGAGGCCACTAGTTTCGGTTCTTTGGCCCGATCGTTATAACCTACACTATTGCCTTATGCGACATCGATTGCGCTTACTCAAAGGTGGAGCGACATTTCATACACCTTCCATCTCCCGATCTGGGAGGTTAAAGCTACTCCTTCGGAAATTGTGGTGATCACCGGTCTACCACGGGCTCATACAGTGATTCGGTTTGACACCTTCTTGGAGTGGTTCTTCAAGGCTCCCACCGCTTACAGTCGCATTAAAGATGTGCTCGACGTTGACCCTAGGGGTTGGGCATTGAGTTATAGTGTATTGGTTGAGTACTAGACTGGTCATGCACTGCTTTCTATGTTAATAAACATGCTGAGAATGAAAGAGGAATACCAAGATTAGAAATTAATTATAAACCCTTAAATAAGGTTTTAAAATGGATTAGGTATCCTATACCTAACAAAAAAGATCTTTTAGATAGGCTTCATAATGCCTTAATTTTTTCTAAGATTGATTTAAAATCAGGATATTAGCAAATCCAAATCAATGAAAGTGATGTTTATAAAACAGCTTTCAATGTACCTTTTGGTCAATATGAGTGGAAGGTTATGCCGTTTGGATTAAAGAATGCCCCTTCTGAATTTCAGAATATTATGAATGATATCTTTAATCCTTTTACAGACTTTATAATAGTCTATATAGATGATATTTTGGTATTTTCAAAAAATATCGAAACACATTTTAAACATCTTGATATTTTCAAGAAAATTGTTATAAAAATGGTTTGGTAATATCTAAACCTAAAATGCAATTATTTAAAACAAATATAAGATTTTTAGGTCATAATATTGACAAAGGAAAAATAATTCCAATTGACAGAAGTATTGAGTTTGCTTCTAAATTTCTTGATGAAATTAAAGATAAAACTCAACTTCAAAGATTTTTAGGTAGTTTGAATTATATTTCACCTTACCTAAAAGATTTAGCTAAGGATACAGCTATCTTATATGATAGACTTAAAAAAGAACCTAAACCCTGGACT
>CATIWQ010016792.1:0-11362 GCA_949673415.1 Euphorbia schlechtendalii | reverse complement strand
CCAAAAATGTTGGCTCACTAAACAGCATTATAATCACAGATCTAGTGATTATACACAATCTTGTTAACCCCGAAATCACTCTTAAAGTTAACTCGAAAGCATATAACTTGATTAATATAAATGATGCAAAATGAATTACTCTTTATGATACATAGACATATAATAAACTTCGAAATAGAAAGTATAAGCAGAAAACAAAGTAAAGTTGTAAGGTATGCAAGTGAAAGCTAAATCTGATCAAACTGTATCCACTCTTTAATGGGAGTCGTCAATTCCCGCAATTCCTACGTCTACTTTGAATCCGGTCTCGACTCGTACAGAACCCTCGCTAGGATGCTATTCTTTGTGAATCTTGAATAAAAGAATTTTGAAGAATGAAAACTTTTATTGATAAGTGCTTTGCAATTACACTCATACAAAAAACGCTCGAATTTGTGTAGAAGTATAGTGATCGAAACAGGAATCGAATCACTTATACATTTTTCTCTCTAAGATTTTAAACGTAGCGAAATCTAGATATTACACTCTCTATCTATACATGCACACTCTTTCAATGCCTTCTAATCATGCCATAACCATGCACCACATGCACTCCACATGCACCACAAAGTTTTTGAGTTTTGAACCCTATTTATAGAGTGTGAAGGGTTGCTTCTATCCAAATGAAGAGTTGTGTCCATTGGCGAAGAGTTGCATCACTTCAATATGATTGGATGCAAAGATTCATCCTCATCCACAATGGAAAGGAACCTTTTCATGATTAGTTGACTTCCAAAAGGTGTCTTTTAAGTTAGTAGTTGATGGCGGTTGATCATTCTTATCCAGGGAATGTATGTCGTGACTGTGAATACTTGGTTGGCAACTTTCTATTGTGAAGGTTAACAAGTCGAGACCACGATATATGTGTCACGATCATGACATGCCTTTTTCACATGATTCCTCTTTACAATTTCTATCGATCTTTGACATCTTCGATCCTTTTCCAATTCCTTAAGTTCCACGCATCTTTTTGCACCTTTTTCACTCTTTTTCCATAGAATTCCACTTTTGTTCATTTTACTTCCAAGATTTACCTAGTTTCTTCATTTGCATAAAAAACAACTATATACCATGTGAAATCTTTTATATGAAGTATAAAATGAAACAAAACCATATGTTTAATGATTGAAAAGTCATGATAATAAGTGTAATTATACACTTATCAATACACTCCAAGCCTCTCCCCAAATTGGTGGGAACAATGGAGGTACATGGAATATGGCAACAAGTGATGCACCCTCTAAGTATCTTAGATCGCCATGGGGTTGCAAATGATACTTTCACAAGCTTCACGGTAATAGGGGCATCCTGATCTTAAAGGTTAAGTCATCTAATGCATATGCTTTTGTTAGATATTTTAAATGTGGTTTAACACATTTGATGAATTTTCAATACTCATCTAAAATCTTTCAAACTCGTTTTAAGTTTAAAGAGATGTCCCCAATAGAGTTGCCAATGTGAGTGGACAACGTTCGAACCGCACCATCACCGTGAGGTGTTGGCCCCCGGATGGGGCATGGGGTTTTCGAAAAAAGTAGTTTGAAAAGCGTGTTGAAGAGTATTGCTCGAAAATGAATTTCAAGCTCAAAAGACTTGAGACCTAGATCTCTAGTCTATGTTACAGAGTCACTAACCGAATCAACTATTTCGAGAAAATTTGGTACAGCTTAGATCTGTTTTCCTAATCCATACTATATGATAGAGATTCGGGTTCGAATGAGTTACCTATTTTGTCATCATTTGAGTTAAATTTCACCATGCTAGAAACCACGTTTATAATATTCGAACTAAACTAGATATTTTCAGTTTATGTTTTTAGTTTATCGCACATGCATAAAGCGGTAAGTAAAATGCTGAAAGTAAACAAGTAGGAAATTTAAATGAGCCTAGTCTACAGGGGGATTAAATACATCATTGGGTTGGGGATTACAAATTGCCTAAATACATCAAAATCTAAGGGACACAATCGCCTAAAATACATCGATATCTAATGAATATCACATTTTATTTTAATATTAAAAGCGATACCCGAAGGAAGTTAAATTCTAACATACATCTATCCTAAACTACCTGCATCCACAAAGGTTAGCATAAATACGACACATCACACATAGTTGCAAATATGTTCATTTTGATTTTTGCGAGACCCTAGCATTCTAATTTAAAACGTCGAGACACTTGAATTTTCTTTTCATATAAAAAGAGTTCATTTTATACACATAAGTTATTTAGCCATTTTATTAGTGAAAATGCCACATGGATATTTGTCAGGTTGGTTATCCAGGAACTTCGGTTCCCTTTCATCGGGGTTTTCCTAACACACTTCACAATATTATAGGCAAAAAATAAATCTAAGTCCAAATATGTACATAAAGTAATATTATTAAACCCATTTCGAAAGGGAAACCGTTAAAGTCGGTAGAATAACATCCCGGAAAAGGGGAACCGACTTCAACTATCCTAATGCCTTTCGGAATGGTCTCGGGTTCGTAAAATCCTCAAACATACGTATTATGTTGCTTAAAAACTCAGATTTCGGGTCATAATGGTCACCACTGACCCTCTTGAACATAAAATAAAACTTGGAAACTTTGCAAACCTTCTACCTGTATTCTTCCTGGAGAGCAATGTCGTTAACGACATCAGTAATGTCGTTAACGACATTGTAATGCCGTTACCGGCATCGTAATGCCGTTAACGGCATTACAGAAGCACAGACATGCAATTTTTTTATTTTTTACATTTTCACATTTTTCACACATCAAGCACATA
Organism: Euphorbia schlechtendalii; assembly: GCA_949673415.1. Taxonomy (NCBI): domain Eukaryota; kingdom Viridiplantae; phylum Streptophyta; class Magnoliopsida; order Malpighiales; family Euphorbiaceae; genus Euphorbia; species Euphorbia schlechtendalii. The sequence continues at coordinate 8,551 of CATIWQ010016792.1, read as the reverse complement.
TATATGATGCAAACAAGTGAAACACGACTCTAGGAACTCAGAGGCTTACCCGGAAAGTCCTCCTTGTTTCTTTAGTTCAGTTTGCTATTTGATAAAAAAGTTAAGAGTAAATGCTACTCTTTGAAGGGAAATGGAAATCCCTGAATATAAGTCTTGACAAGAGGAAGAAAGGAAGTAGAAATCCTTCTTCTCTCAAGTTTAGACTTCAGAAAAAACTTAAAACTTAGGAAAATCGGTTAAAGACGAACTAAGCGAACAAGTATTACAAATGGACAAAGACACTTGCTAAGAACACTTGAACTAAGTTCTATTGAGTTAGAACTCAGAAGAAGTAGTCCAAAGGAATTCTAAACCTCAAAAGTTTGCTTAAATTCCCACACACTCCAACTTTCCGAAAATGTGAACTAAACCACAAACTTGCCTAAATAACCCAAATGTCCCCAAGTTCATGCCCTATTCATGAACTTAGACACTCAAGTTCTGAAACTACAAGTGAATATGAGTTAAAAGATGTTAACTTAGTCACCAAAGTTCTTAACTACCTCAAGAACACTCAAGAACACCAAGAACACTTCAAACTTTTACTTAACTTTTGAATTGACTTACTTGCTGGTATTTTGCACTAAAATGAGCTCCCCTTCCAACTGAAACTCAGCTCTAAACTTAAAGGGTGCTCCCTTCAATCCAAAGTTCACCTAGCTAGACTACTTAGGCCACACTTTTACCTTTTTACTTTTTGATTTTTCCTCAATCCAAATGCAAATGTTGGATGGACATCACCAAGGTAAGGTGTACACAAGGGTGTTACAGGATAAAAAAATCCGAGCATGGGGGACAAAGATTGCCTCTTTGGCTTACAAATGAAGAAATTGTAGTTTGGGTCTGCCTGCATAGTCGATGTCGATAACAAAATTGGTGATGCCGTTAATGACATGATCGCAAGGTTTTGAATCTATTTATTTGAGGGCTTATATTCGATGATGATGCTAAAACCTTGTTCCCCACACTTTTCTACCGATAAGATAAAAGTTCAAAATATGAACAGGTGTTGTCAATACCGCTTATCAAAATAGAAAAATGGTAACCACTGCAAGTATACAGTTTCGATGTAGTTTTAAAAGATATCGATCCCACAGGGAAGGAACCAGTTCTAAAGACCAACTAGAGTTATGAGGTAAATGAAAATATGGAATTTATATTGGAGGGGTTTGGATGATAGACAGATGAATGGATAGATGTATGAACAGACTAGAGAAGATGTAAAATATAGAGATATTCCTACGAACAAGTTTAATAGAGAAAAACATGCAAAATCATCAAGAATATTTTGTACACTAGATAACTTCAACAAATAAGGTTCTAGACGTCCTAATATTCAATAATTCACTGCAGAGAAACACATGAGATGACTTTTCTAAATCTAGGGTAAACGAATTATGACACTTACAAAAACTTGGATAACTATACTACTATGCTTAGTACGGGTCGCTCTCACATAACCATATTTAGCAAGTTACCACTCCAAAAATGTTGGCTCACTAAACAGCGTTATAATCACTGATCCAATCACTATACACAATTTTGTTAACCCCAAAATCACTCTTAAAGTTAACTCGAAAGCATATAACTTGATTAATATAAATGACGCAAAACGAATTACTCATTATAACACATAGACATATCATAAACTTCGAAATAGAAAGTATAAGCAGAAAATAAAGTAAAGTTGCAAGGTATGCAAGTGAAAGCTAAAGTTGATCAAACCGTATCCACTTTTTAATGGGAGTCATCAGTTCTCGCAATTCCTGGGTCTACTTTGAATCTGGTCTCGACTCGTACAGAACCTCCACTAGGATGCTATTCTTTGTGAATCTCGAATAAAAGAATGTTGAAGAATGAAAACTTTTATTGATAAGTGCTTTGCAATTACACTCATACTACAAACACTCGAATATGTGTAGAAATATAGTGGTCGAAATAGGAATCGAATCACTTATACATTTTTCTTGCTAAGACTTTAAACGTAGCGAAATCTAGATATTACATTCTCTATATATACATGCACACTATCATTCAATGCTTTCTAATCATGCCATAAATTTGCACCATGAAATTGTTGAGTTTTGAACCCTATTTATAGAGTGTGAAGGGTTGAGTCTATCCAAACGAAGAGTCATGTCCACTGGTGAAGAGTTGCATAACTTCAATATGATTGGATGCAAAGATTCATCCTCATCCACAATGGAAAGGAACCTTTTCATGATTGGTTTACTTCCAAAAGGTGTCTTTTCGGTTGGTAATTGATGGCAGTTGATTGTTCTTTTTCGGCGGTTCAAAGAAGAGAAGAGTTGACCAAAAACCGTTCAGGTCACGACGGTGAATGTATGTCACGATTGTGAATACTTGGTTGGCAACTTTTTGTTGTGAAGGTTAACAAGTTGCGATCGCGATATATGTGTCATGATCGTGACATGCCTTTTTCACATGATTCCTCTTTGTGATTTCTACCGATCTTTGACATCTTAGATGCTTTGCCAATTCCTTAAGTTCCACGCATATTTTTACATCTTTTTCACTCTTTTTCCATAGAATTCCACTTTTGTTCATTTTACTTCCAAGATTTACCTAGTTTCTGCATTTGTATTAAAAACAACTACATACCACGTGAAATCTTTTATATCAAGTATAAAATGAAACAAACCATATGTTTAATGATTGAAAATGTCATGATAATAAGTGTAATTATACACTTATCATAGAATAGTGTACACCTCTTGGTTGCGAATGAGATGAACCATCCTAAGGCATTGATCCGACCGTTGAGCCTTTGGCCTCTTAAAGAGTCCTTGGTGGTTGCATTTTTATAATCACGTCAATTTTTTTAGGGTTTGCCTCAATTACCATTTGCGATATGAGGTATCCTAGGAACTTACCTCCTTTCACCCCGAAGGTGCTTTTTTTCGAGTTTAGTCGGAGCTTGTGTTTTTGCAAGGTTTTAAAGACGGTTCAAATATCTTCCGCTTGGGTTTCGTTGCTTTTACTCTTGATGATCATGTTAACCATGTAGACTTCGACCATGTGGCCAAATTAGTCCTTGAACATGTCATTGACTAAGAGTTAGTAGATTGCTCCAGCATTTTTGAGTCCAAATGGCATGATCGTGTAGCGGTAAGTTCCTTCATGAGTGATGAAGGATGCTTTCTCTTGGTCATCCGGATGTATACCGATCTGGTGATAACCTGACTTCATATTTAGGATTGAGAAGATGGCGAAGCCGGGTGTTGAGTTGACCAGTTGATCGATGCTAGGTAACGGGAAGCTATCCTTAGGGGTGGCTTTGTTGAGGTCAGTGTCAACACACATCCTCCATGAGGCATTTGGCTTCTTTACGAGGACTAAGTTGGCAAGCCATTCAGGGTAGTGTACAGTTCTGATGTGGTCGGTTGCCAATAGCTTTTTTTTATCTCCGCTTCAATTACCCTTTATCTTTCGGGGGCGTGGTTTCTCTTCTTCTACTTAACTAGGTCTGCGTTGGGGTGAAGATCAAGTTTATGTGTGATGACTTTAGTAAGAATGCTAGGTATATTGTCATTGCCCCAAGAAAATGTATGTTGTTCTTCCTTAAGAACATTGCATACACCGCTTTTGATTATGTTATCCAAGTCTTTGGCGATTTTCACTTGTCTTTCTGGAGATATCATGTACATCTCCAAGTCTCTAACTGGCTTAGGTTTCTCTTCTTTCTTTAGCTCGTCTCCTTTTAAGTTGGTTTTAAGCGAGGCGAGTATGTTTCATGGGGCACTAGGGGATTCCCAATGATTACAACTACCCCGAGTTGTGGGAATTTTCATCACTAACCTTCTCATGGAGATCAAGGAGTCGGTGTCCATAAGAAATGGTCTTCCCAAAATGATGTTATAGGCGTTAAGAATTTTGGCCACAATGAATTCCACTTATACTCGTCACTTGTGCTCTTTGTCCCCCATTTTGACTTTTAAGCTCACCTGTCCCAGTGTAGGGATCGTGTGGCCACTCAACCCTGTGAGTGGCGTGTAACTGGGCAACATGCGATTCTCTGTGATGTTTAGTTGAGCTAGGGCTTATTTAGCGATCAAGTTGACTGAACTGCAAGTTTCTACTATGACCTGTCTAACCATGTAACCTTCAATGTCAACTTCTATCACTAGTGGGCCAGGTCTGGGTTGCTTGACAATGTTGTACTTGCTGAAGGGATCCTCTTCCTTGTCCACTGATCTCTTATCCATGTGTTTGGATCGTTTTGATGATGTCTGTGAGTCAGGTCCCCCAACAAATCATGAGGATCACACCTTTGCTTCGTCGCTTGGGTGTTCTCTTATCTTTTATATCTCTTTTGTCATCGTCATTTGATCGCTTGGTGATGCCTTTGACAAACTGTTCTAGCTTGCCTTCTTTGATGAGCTAGTGGACTTTTTCCGCTAGGTTTCGATAATCATCCATGTGATGGCCTTTGGTTCTGTGAAATTCACAATATTTGCTCATATCCCATCATAGTTGGGACTTGGCGGTTACCCTTAGGTAATAGAGTCTTCTTTTATCACCATCTTTCTATATGGTGACTAGGATGTCACTTAAGGGGGCGTTTAGTAATGGTCTGTCACTGGGAATGTGGCTGATGTAGTCCTTTCTACTGCTTGCTCTTGGGTTGCTACCCCTCCTCTTGTTGGGTCTTTGGTCTTAAGACCTAGGGTGGCTATTAGCAGGCTGATTCTCCCTAGGGTTCTACAACTCATTGAACTCAATGTGTCCCTTTTCTATGTTCATTATTTGTTGGAGGTCAGCCAGGTTCCTTTAAACAATTTCAACCCTCAGTCTTTCACTATGAGTTCCTCTAATCATGGCTTCCTTTGCTATGCTAAAGTCAATGTTTCGTACTTGGAGGCAAGCATGGTTGAACCACTCAATGTAGGTCCGTAGTGATTCGTTATACCCTGCTTAACATTGTGATGCATCCGTGATGATGTTCCAACCGGTATAGATCTAATGAATTGTGTACAAAATTTCTGATAGAGTTCTTCCTAGTTGTTAATGGAGCCGGATGGCAATGTGTTAAACCTTATGTAGTCGGCCCAATGAGGGTGTTTTAGAAGTATCGACACGCATGAGCTACGGAGACGTGTGCCATGTCCATTTTATTTTTGAAAGTTTTTGCATGAGTTCGAAGGTCCATGTCCCCGCTATAGTTGTTAAAATTAGGAATTTTGATGTATGGATTGAGTGGTTCTTTTTGGATCCTCATACTGAATGGGGAGTAAGATATTGTTAGAAGGGGTTCATGCATAGTCACTACGAGGTGGTTGAGTCCCTCCTTGAACATTGTTATGAATTCAGGGTCATTGAGGTAGCTCTTTTCTTGCCCTTGTGGCCGAGGTGCTTGTTCGGATGGTGGCGGGGGCATTGAATGAGGGGAGGTGAAGGTGGTACTCCTTCATTGTACTAGGAGTGGTGGTTGGCCAGGTGGAAGGTTCCACTTGAGTGGCCGAATGACGTCTGATTGAAGATCGATTGCTGAGGGGTGTCGGGATGCTTGAACAGTCCCATTAGTTCTACCCATGATGGGGCGGAGGGTTCACCGTCATTTGACCTTGTTGTTTTTGGGGGCGGGTTGCTGACTGGTCCTTACTGCAAGGGAGCGAAAAGTATGGGTGATCTCTGATGGGGAGTGGTAAAGATGGGTGGAGTGAATAGCCCAGGCATAGCGGATGGATTGGGCAACTGGTACTGTTGCGGTCAGATGGGTGGATACCCAGGTGTGGGGTAGCTGCCTACGCTATTGTGATATGCCCCACTAACCATGTGGCCGGCCATCAATGTATCATCTAAGCCACTAAGTAGTCCAAATAAGTTGTGCCTTATTTGGCCTTGGTCTTCTGAAGTCATATTGTATTTTTATACCACGCTTTCGAAGAAGGTGACACTATTTGTAATGCCGAGGTGTGGATGTTGGAGTGTGACGTGTTGTGGGATGCCATGGTGGTCGTTGTAAATGTCATCGAGGTGGAAGTGGAGGTAAGTTGGGTCTGTCCACTTCCTGTGTTGGGGATTTCGCTGGTCATGGCTGACGTGTTGAGTGTTCGTTCGCTAGAACAAAAGTGTTGAATTTTGTAGAACAAAAATTTTCTTATGTTCCACGCTCACCACACCACTAAAAGATTGGAGTGAGAGAGTGCTTCTCACATGCCTATGTTCAGAATATTGATCTTGCGTAGTTTGCTTTGCGTGATGGTCGGAACTTGCAAAACAAGGGATGACTAAGGGGGACTAGCCGTGTAATTGGCGTAGCCTCTCCGATGCTTAAGTTAGCTACGGATTTAAGAGAGGAGACAAAGAGTAATTATTCAATGAGTAAAAATCATGTACCTCTAACATGTGGCTGAGTTTTGTATATATAGCAGGAGGATAATCCCAAGTAGTGATGGAGGCAATCTTTATCACTAGTGGCTCACTCCTACTTGAAGTTTATCTCTTGTTTGAAGGGGTAGAGTCTACCTAGGACTAAATTCTTTGTTTGTTGGATAAGGATGGGAGATGACCTGGCATCTCTACGTTTCATTAAGACTAGCTTCGCTACTCCAATCACCCAGTGGAACCGGATCGCCATGTGGTGATGGACAAGTGGTGACCACGCCCATGGCTAAACAATGCTGGGTTATCAATAGGCATATAAATTAAATATATGATTAGTGGGATATGAAAATGGGGATACTACATAAAAACTATCCAAAAATGTTACCTTTGTTGAAAAATGATTGCAAAGATAAATAAATCTGCGATTCTCGATTTTCTCTTTCGGATGTGAAGGTGTTAAACTAGTTGAAATGTCCATCGTATAGAGATTCCTAATCCAACATTTGCTCTCCCAAATAATAAACATAATCAATAAAAATAATGTAGCAACAATATCATATAAAAAGTATTACAAGTTAAAAGAAACTTGGATACTGATAAGTTGAGTTGTAGTAGGCATCGTCCTTAAAAGATACTTGGTAGTTCCTCATAAAATTAAATAGCTTCTTCACTCTCGATCTGAAATCCGCAACACGATTCATAAATGTGATGTATATATGTTGGAATAATTTTACACACAATACTCAGAAGAAAACAATCTATAAATGTGGATAAAAGCTACGGAATTTGGGAATTGAAAATATGGGTCATTCGTCTCTTAATGAACCCACAAAAGGCATCCCTTTATGGAGCTAAAATAGCTGTTAAAAATGTTATAAAGGCAGCATTAAAACACGATGTAAATAGGTCTTATACAACATTTTTTAACTTAAATAATTTAAGTAAAATAAATTTTATTTAAATACTATTTGATCCATGCCATAAATGTTTGACAATTACAAATACTTGTTTGATTAAATGATAAATTAACTAAAAACTAAGGAAATTTACTAAGTACATCGTATATCAAAACATTTCCCAAATAAAAAAGAGAAAATTTTATAAATGTGTTGAAAGTTAGGAATATTTTTATCCAAAGTTTTGTGTCATAACTTATTTGACTAATTAAGTTTCATATTTACCTCCTATACGTTCCAAAGTTGTTGTGTTCTCATCTCTTACCTTCTACGTGTGTTTTTTTTATTTTTATTATCTTATTTTGTTATTATCTCTCAAACCGTTTATTTTTAACATTTAGAGTTTTTTGTTCATCTCATTTTTATCTTTGAAACGCCATCCATTGTGATATACTTTTTCGAAACTTTTATTTTCAACTGTTTGATATCTGGTAAGGAACTGGTAGGTAAGTGGTATGTAACTGGTAGGAAGAATAAAAAATGTCAAAACTAGTAGGTACGTGGTAGGAAACTACTATGAAGAACAAGTTGTGTCAAATTAAACTTGCAAAATAATGAAATGCATTAGAAAGTGATTAGACCATGTGAGATAAATCTCTACAAAGTATTGAATTAAAACAATTGGAATCTGGTATGTAACTGGTATGGAACTGGTATGAAGAATAAAAAATGTCAAAACTAGTAAGAAAGTGGTAGGTAAGTGGTAGGAAACTGGTATGAAGAACAAGTTGCGCCAAATTAAACTTGAAAAGTTATGAAAATGCATTAGAAAGTGATTAGAACATGTAAGATAAATCTCTACAAAGTATTGAATCAAAATAGTAGGAACCTGGTATGTTGGTATGAGGAACAAAAAATGTCAAAACTAAAAAGAAAGTGGTAGGTAAGTGGTAGAAAACTGGTATGAAGAACAAGTTGCGTCAAATTAATCTTGAAAAGTAATGAAAATGCATTAGAAAGTGATTAGAACATGTAAGATAAAGTTCTACAAAGTATTGAATCAAAATAGTAGAAATATGTTATGTAACCGGTATGAAGAACAAAAAATGTCAAAACTAGTAAGACCGTGGTAGGTAAGTAGTATGAAGAACAAGTTGTGTCAAATTAACCTTGAAAAGTAATGAAAATGAATTAGAAAGTGATTTAAACATGTAAGATAAAGAAGCTCTACAAAGTATTGAATCAAAACAGTAGGAATATGGTATGTA
>CATIWQ010016791.1:0-19939 GCA_949673415.1 Euphorbia schlechtendalii | reverse complement strand
TTGAATTAATCCAACCTTAAAAATGAATTGAATTACAAATATCTACACTCTATTTCTTTCATTAAAACTCTTAAAATAGATGGAAAATATATTAAAGTAAGTTAAAACCATTAAAAAGAATTGTTGGAGGTATATATATATGTAAATATTGCATGTTGTATTAAGAATATCTATACTTGAGTTGATTTAGCCTTAATAAGAATTGAATTAGGAATATCTAGCCTTATATTATTATTTAAAACTCTTAAAAATGGATGTAAAAAATATAATTATGCAAAATTAAACCCCTTAAGATAGAAGTGTCCGTGAGGCGCTCTGAGGCGCCCTTGTGAGGCGCTCAAAGGCGCACTTGAGGTGCGCCTGTTGGACACCACCCCGCCTGTGCTATGCCGAGGCGCCAAGGGTGGCGCCCTACGTCAGGCGCGCCCGAGGCGCGCCTTTAACAACTATGGAAGCAGCTATACGATAAATTCATAGCAGCATCTTAAGGTCATTGACATTAATTTTGACAGTATATTTTTACTCGTTAGCAAGGGTAAATGGCACATCTAGAACACATGTTACTATTATCAAGCCCATCATGATCATTACAGTTTAAAATGGAAGGCTTTACACCTAAAAACAACACCTTACAGGCGTTCAAAATCAAAATACAAAACAAACATTACTGCCCAATGGTTCTTTTAAAATTCAAAACCACAAAAAAAGCTTGGTCAAGAGATAACTTATTTCTTCATCAAGGAGGTTATGGTGTATACAAGCAAAAAAAAGCTATAGAAGCTGATGATTTGACATGATAGTAATGGTAGGACAATAATATTTCGACACGATATATTAACTGAAGTGATCATTTTCTAATCAGAAGCAAATACACCACAACAGAATGGAAAAGCAATATAATGATCAGTAAGACACTGCCTCACTTAAAGTAACAGAGATTCTATTCAGAAAAAAGGTATGAAGTGAATGTATTTTTCCTGGAGAATGTAAATTATAAAATGGAAGGGACAGTTAAGATCACCTCTATCAAACTTTTTACTGTCAATATCTATTCCAATGATACGTGAAGCACCAGCCGTTTTTGCTCCCTCTGCAACCTATTAAATTACAGTTGATAAACTTTTATTGGTTTTATTAACAGGACATACAAAATATATAGACGGAGAGAGAAGTAGACTCTCATATTCACTACTTACAGCAAGGCCAACTGTTCCAAGGCCAAAAACAGCAACAATTGATCCTGCTTCTACTTTTGCAGTGTTCCAGACGGCTCCAAGTCCTGAAAAACAAAAGAATATCAAGAACTTCTGCAAAACACGTGAAAAGTTGCTTCCAGAACATTGAAGCTAATAAGCTAACAAAGTAAAACACAACAAAACTTGTGAGACACCTTTGACCAACAAAGCCAAAAATCTAGGCCATTCTCATCAGGTAGTTACATTTTCTTCAGAATTTTTCATTTTTGCACTAATCATATAAAAAGAAATCATAATAAACATTACAATATACATCCTAGTCAAAAAAAATATCCAACATTAAATTACACCTCATCAAAACTTAAAACACTTTTGATAAACAATTAGAACAGTTTGAGGACACTAAATGATAATACAATCATGAGCACAAAAGATAACCCTGTAGCTGAAGAACAGATTCATCGCAAGGAGGCAACTCTATTATCACCCAGGAAAATTTTACATGATACTGAAACAACCTTTGTAAATTAAGTATAAGATTACCCGTTGGAACACCACAGCCAAGGAGGCAGACTTTCTCCAAAGGAGCTTGTGGATCAACCTTTGCAACACTAACATCATGTACAACTGTGTACTGGCTGAAAGTCGAGGTCCCCATGAAATGATAAATAGGCTTCCCATTTACTGAGAACCGACTTTTGCGATCATTCATCATGACTCCAACCCCAGTAGCTGCACGAACTTTGCCACAAAGATTTGTCTTCCCAGACTTGCAGAACTTGCATTCTTTGCATTCTGCTTGATAACAAGGAATGACATGGTCACCCGGCTGAATCTCAGTCACCCCTTCACCCACGCTTTCTACAACCCTAAGGGAAAATAATGATCCGCGGTTACAATTTATGCAAAGATCACACGAGCAGCTTAGTTTCTAGAGTAATAAATATGACACACATACCCAGCAGCTTCATGACCAAGGATGCAAGGGAAGAGACCTTCAGGATCCTATAAGGCAGACCAAATTTAGGTAATGTTGTTCAAGACAAAAAAAAGTTGGAAAAAGGAGTAGATATAAAAAGCATGGAAATCATTATTGATAGCAATACAGCATAATACAAAGACACCAAAAATCATAATCTGTATACATCATGAAGGTCATAATTACCATGAGCTGTCAATGAAAATGGAAAGTAAAGATAAAAATGAGAATCGGCTACTCATTTCAAAACCAAAGCTAGAGTTTCGCAGAGCAAACACCTCATATTTTACCATGGATTAGGGTTGCAGTGGTAACATGCAAAGCCTAAATGCTAAATTCTACCTATGGCTGCAACTGAAATACCAATAACCCCAAACAACAAATAAAGACTAACAAATCAAAATGCTAATGAAAACTAGCGAGTAGAGTCACCTTGCCACTCCAAGTGTAAGCATCGGTGTGGCAGAGAGCAGTGAAAAGAATCTTGATTCGGACCTCACCGGCCTGAGGTGGAGCTACCTGCACATCTTCGATAGCCAAAGGCTTGTTGGCCTCCCACGCAACAGCAGCTGCTCATTTTCATTGAAATCCACAAAGATCGCAGATCGAACTCGTCAAATACAAGTATCGGGGAAAACGTTCATATGAAAATGTAGCCGATAGAAATTATTACCTTTGCAGGTGATGACTTGGCCCTGAGTAGCCATGGATGATTGAGATTAACAGTAAGAAACAGTGAAGCAGAGAGACGATAAGATCAATTGGCAAAGAGAGCAAAATGGAGACGGCGATAATTGGAATTTTAGCGGTTGATAAGTATTCTCTTTCTAAAATATTAGATATTAAGGGTAAATAGTTTGAACTTTTTAACTTTTAACTTTTGATAAAATTACTTTTACCCTTTTTGTTTATGCCTTCTATTCTTAACATGTTTTCGTCTAAACTAAAATTTTCTTTACTTAAAATTAGAGAACCCTGAGCATTGACTTCCTTCATTTCAATATCAGCAAGCTAGCAATTAGTTTTAGATTTTGAAAAATCAAAAGAAATAAAAAACTTATATACTGATTGAAACATCATTGTTTGGAAAAAATATTATGTTGCCATTTTTCTTGCTTTCTCTAAAATATATGATAAAATGAGCTCGTGGCTATGTGTTGAAAACAACTCTAGGCCATTTATTTATAATATGATTTTTGTATTTAAATTTCAAAGTTGAATTTTCAAGTTCCATATACTTTAAAAAAATTAATAAATAAGGGAACTAGTTCATTAGGAATTGAGCTCCAACAGCTCATTTATATCCACCATTTCAACAAATATTTCATGGACATTATTTAGTAATAGGCAATCATATTATAAGATTTCCCCGTTTTGATTAAATGAGTATGATATAATTTTCATGTTTAAGCCCTTGAACTATCCTGCAATGGGCTTCAATTCATTTTCACAAATCAACAAAAAAAAGGGTAATATCATCTTTTTATATATTTGGAAAAATATGAAATCAAATTTCCATACCATGTTTCCATGTTTTGATGTGAAAACATGTAAGAAAGATTTTGATTTTAGATGAAAATGTGTTGCATAAAATAAGGTAGATGAACAATAAAAAGCGACAGGGGTAATTTTTATCAAACAAAAAACGATTTTAAATGGTATAAAAGGTAGAGAGATATTAATTATATTTAAAAACCTCGAAGAAAATAATAGTATATTAGTGCAAATGTAAAGATGTTACAATAATTTAAATTTAAACAGAAATATTGAGTAACATCTTAATTTCACAAATACATCAATAAACCAGAAATTAGTTTGTTTTTGATATCTTGAAAACTACACCAAGCCACAAATGAGAAATCATCTAAAAGTTACTGATACGTCCAATATATAGTAAAAATATTTTTAGCAAAATTTTGCTTTCATAGTAAAATCTCAACACCACCGTTCATTTCAAATATAATTATTAACTAATATAGAATTTAATGAAAAGGACAAAGTCCAAACAAGAATAATGGATCTAAATCTTTAGAATTAGAATTAGAATTAAAAAAGTTGGGACAAGATCACGTTCAATAATTATGGGACAAGATCACGTGACAGCGGTACCACGTCATTTCATGACTAGGCCTTTAAATGTGTAATGGGCTTGATGATGGGCCTCCTTATTTGGAACGAAAAGCCATAATAGTTAGTACCGTACCGAAGGAATCTGAACCATATTAGCTAGGGCTTGGGCTTCCAAATATGCAGAACTTAATCTTACTATTTCCAATAAACAAGAGATTAAAAATGAAAAGAAAATTAAAACAAGTAATCAAAAGAACCAATTTTTTACATGTAGTGCAAGGAAATGAAAGATAAGCAAAGAGAATTCACCCTAGAAAAAGAATGATTGTCAAATGAAGATGAAATGGACAAATTGATATTGATTTAATAATTTCAAAAGTTGTTTAACTTCTGGGTTAGGGAAACGATTCCCAACAGACTCGATCAAGAAAGAAGTGAGTATAACATATAGGCTTTTAAACACCTTTTTCTTCATGTGACCACATCATGTCAACATCTGTTACACATCCTAATTTTATGTATATAATTGGGAAATAAAAAACCCCTTTATTGTGAATAATATTAAGCAAAATACTTCTCTAGTAGTTGGTCAAAAAGATGAATCATATATCTGATGTAAGAGAATCAATATCTCGCTCTTTCAAATAATACAGAATATCTTTAATAGCTTGTAGATTCCAATTCTAGGTAGCATATGAAATAGAAATTCATTTCGATGATATGGCAATAATCTTAAAAATAGACAATGTCTATTTATAAGATACGAATAGTAGATTATCTATTCCATTTTAAATAGTATTCATTGTAATCTGCGTCTAAACAATCAAATAAACATTGTCTACAATTAATGATGGCATATAGGTACCACATCTTATAGAGAAGATGGGCTAGACAAGTTACTAAAGATGTATATTTAAATTAATTGTCTATTCCTTATTATATGTCAAACAATTTGTGAAATAAACAAGATACTAAGGATGTTCTTATATGTTTCTCGTTAAAATAATTAATGATGAACTTCAAAATGGCTAAATAACACGCAATTTGTTGCGCTCATGCGTAAAAATGTTGCACTTTTACAGATTGAAATAAAAAAAATTCCTTGTTCATGTCCAGCAGCTAATCTACCAAAAATGGTGACATTTAAATGTAAAAGTTAGAAATCTAATTAGTAAGGCAGATTAAACTGAAAATAAAAAAGCAAAGTTTCTACTAAACAAAAAGAAGATACAACAGTCGTATAGGATGACAAGTGAAAACAAACAGAAAGAGAAAAAAGAAACTTAAATTGGTACATTACAGGGTCATTATATTTGTACATTTCAGCAGACATTAAAATACAACTATAGAATTACCGGCATCTGATTCAGTACAGGTATTCTGGTGATCTTCTTCTACGAGGTACGTAATGTCATTTGATGTTAGGAGCAGCATTATCCCCCACCATATGTTAAACTTGAGATTTCTACCATAGATTTGATCGGTTCTACAAAATCGAACGATGGATAGGGTGATTAATTCGATTTCTCAAACTCAGATCTGCATTGTAAACATATGAATGAGGGTTATGAAAGATATCTTCTTAACCTTCCAGGGCATATGTCTGGACCTGCAACACGTTTTGAAAAATAAAATACATAATGTGAAATCTCAAAAATATTTTAATACACGATGTATTATTGCCAGTATAATTAGAGTTTCGAGCAGCAAATAAAATCCTATAATTAGTGTATTATGTGATACATGCTAATTGATGTTTGCACCAGACAACACAACTCGGGCCACGCTTTACTTCCTCAAGAACCTAAAGCCGGTTTTAAAAGTGAAATTACATTCAGAGTGTAATCAATCACATATTCTTAGTAAAAGCTAGAGGATCAAGATGCCTAGTCACGACATTTTACTAAAAAAGGTTAAATATCGTCGACCTACTTAAGATTCGGTCAAATACACTACTTAACTAATGTGAGCTTCTCTTAATTTGGCTAAGTCCCAATATAAGGTCCTTACATCACTTTTGAAAGTTCTTATGCATTGAGCATGTTGAGAAGTGTACTATCTACACAATTTTGGATGCGAAACTTCTTGGCAATCTTTCCTAGCTCAAACTTTTAGTTTCTCAAAACTCGTTTTTATAATCTGAGACTCCTAGAACTCAGTTGTCAAACAAGATCTCTATTTTCTGGAGTAGCTTTGTTATTTTTAGTAGTCATGTATTCCAGCAATGTACAATTTCAAAAATCTAGAATGCCAGTCTAAAACTGAAATAATTTAATTTCGCAATTGAGGTGCACAAAAATGGTTGAAAGTAGTTGAATAAGGACCAGTTTGAGATTGCTTTCCCAGGATACTTTCCTGAAAAACTCCATTTTCAAGCTTTTCCAGGCTGTTGTCCCAAAAAGCTCTGAAAATCAATAGCGAACAGAACCTAATTAATTAGTATTAATAGTCAAAATCTTTTGTTCAATGCCAAAATATATTGTTTTATTTAAAGTTTGTCAGTTGAACTTTTCGTAACAGTGGCTCTGACAGAATCCCAAACAGGCCCTAATGAGAAAAAAAAATTTGATCTATGAAGAGTTGGAAAGACGCAGGCCACTTAAAGCAATTGACTACAGTATAGTATGAGTCTTTTTCATGTTTCAACTTTCAAATAAGATTCAAGTCATTCAACTAAAGATATGAAAGAGATTTTCTATGATAGGTTTTCCCATGATGCTAATCTTCTTGAATTCTTGCTCTATATAATTACTCATTCAACGAAAAAACACCCTGTGTTTTCATTCTGCAATAGTTAAATGCTTACATAAACTTTTAATAATGTTAATTAAGCTTCAGATGATTATACCTCCGCAAAATTTTCATCTGGAGAATGATTTGACCCAGGACAATTAAAACCATGACCACCATTATACTGGAGGACCCTAAGTTTCCCTTCCTGCATTCAATAGAAAAGACACATGCATGCTTAGCAGTGAAAGAATTAAGTTTGGCAAAAAGTAAATTATTCTGAGAATGTGCACACCTTAGTTCCATAAACAAGACCTCCCCCAGCAAAAGGATGAAAGCAAGCAACATTGACCTCATCCTCTGCACTAGGAAGAACACTGACAAGTTCCATATCCGAAACTCTGTAAACCTGAACAATGGAGATGGAGAATTAAACAAGGGGTCAACATTGGAACAAAGACCTACCCAAGATGTTAAGGGCGTTCTGGGAGTCTTGGGAAACATTATATATTATTAAAATCTATTTGAGTTCTATAATTATCTAATTGAATTATTATTACTACTTGGATGAACTTGGTAAAAGTGGGCAAATGTTCACACCTCAAGAACTGTATAAATAGGAGATGTAGTTTCCCCATTAATAACAATGCTTTTAAGCAGAGATCCATGACGTCGGCCGTAAGCAAGTAATATATGCTCAGAAGTTGGAGAGAACTGCGCAAACAAAATTTATCGCAGATAATTCAATAGAAGCCAAAAAAAAGGTAAGCACGAAGCCGCAAAACTTACAAATAAACAACAGGTACTCAAGAATTAGTGAGGGTCCAAATCAATTTGGCAAATGCACTAGAATCAGAATCAAGACTCATATATGAATAGTTACAGGACCTCTCCTCGCACACTAAATGAAATAGAATTTCCAAGGAAAATGAAGGAGAAACTAACTTTAGCAATCATTCAGTAGCATAAATGCAGAATGAAGACATACAAACACAACTTATTGTTCACAAAATAAGCACAATAATCAAGAGGCTGATAAGAAACTGCATGATGCATTAAATACATGAATAATAATAGTGAAACATAGCAGAAAAAGCCAACAGGTCATGACTATAACTAAGGTGGTGTTTGGTTTGTGGAATGATTGTTCCATGAAATAGTACAAAAATGAATGAAATAATGTGAAATATAATAATTATTTGAATTGGACTAAGAAGCACGGAAACTCCTGAACATCAACGTTTCCCATTTCCGTGTCGGAAACCTGAAATAACGTTATATTTGGCGTTTCAACAAAAGGAAAACATTTCCGTTCCCGTTTCTGTGCTACCAAGGTATTGGGTCTGTCTTAGTTATACCACATCTCATAAAATAGCTATTCCTTCCACCTCTTATGGAATAACTGTTCCATAAAATGCAGAATAGCTAGGAATAGCTATGGTGGATCCAACACGAATAGTCTATCCTTTTTCACATTCTTTCATTCATTTCTATTCTATTCCATGGAATAGCCATTCCATGAACCAAACATGTCTTAAAGGTGTAATTTCATGACCATGACACATTATAAAGCATCTAAAAACTCTGATTTACCAAAAAGACAGACCTGGATTGAAGTCAGGCAGTGGGCAGCTCTAATTGCTCGTGATACAAGCACTGAACCAAAGCTGAACAAGAAAATTAACAAGTTATTATCAGGTGTACAACCATCCAGGTAAAAAAACTACTAATCAGATGACCATATAATATGAGCTGCAAAGCAAATTACGTTGCCTCCTCCAGGGAATATATGCGAAGCTCATACATAACTTGGTGAGCAGAGATTGGGTGTCGAGTGGGTGAAGTTGCAGGACCAGCATCTAGTTGGATCAGTGCTTGTACTCCCGGGTCAGCTTCCATGTTAGGAAGCATGCAAGCTACGCATGCAGCCAAATATCTTCCACAAGGAGAAAAATGGGCACCCATTTCACTGCAAGTAAAAAGTATGAAAGGACAAAATACAAAACTTAGCTGAGATTAATATGTCATGGAAACAAATTATGGAGTGACATTCATAGAGCATCTCAAACAGCAAGGATGAAAGATTTACCTATGATTAAATTTTTTTATCGACAAACGGACTTTACTTTTTTGTAGAAATATGGCGCATTTTTGCCCATTTTATTGATTGTGGCGTTTGAACCAACAACCCCACACTTCTTGGATTCGCGAAGGTTGGTGGCCACTAGACAAAAGGACTTTACTGAACTAATGTATTGGTAACTATAACTACAAATGGGAAAAAATAAACTTTCAACTTACCTACATAGGACAGCATGAGGAATGGTCAAACGACATCTTTCTGCATGAAGAGGGGCACACGGCTGTTCAATATCATGCGACCACACCCTGAGCTTTACAGTACAAGGTAACTCTGCCGCAGCAGCGGCCAGTGTTGTGGCAATTTCAGACTGGACTCTGTTAAATATATGTTGAGTATCAGTTCCTTCATGCTGAGATTCATTGGAGGGTACACTCTCCCCTGATAAGCGGGGGCGTGAAATCTGATGTTGTAAGTCAGATCTCCCAGAAACCCCAGCTAGGCCAGGGCCAGAAGGCATTGCTAAAGTAGCTGCTGCAGCATCCATAGAGTTACCGGATAGATAAGATGTTGAGGAACCTGTATGATTGGCTGGACAATCACGACCATCACCATTAAGAGGAAGTATTGATGGAACACCAGCTTGGCTTTGACCCATTAACCATCCTTGTAGAAAGCGTAGCTCCCACCAAGTTGGATCTCTAGGGGGTAAATACTGATGAGTTTGCCCAAACTCCGTGGACTGATGACTAACAGAAATATTTCCAGAAGCTCCACCCACTGTATTGTTTCCACCACCAGAAGTTTCTGGATCATTATAATTGCCTTGCAAGTTTCCCCTTACAGATGACATTTCATCAGTCTCCATCGCATCCACTATGGATTCAGAAACACCACTTTGCCTCCCACTAGGAAAAGTATTAGTAGCTGTAGTACCTTCTGCATGGGGATATGAACTGGAAGGAACTGCAGGAAATGTTTCCATAGGAGACACCAAGGTATCATACTGAAGTCCTGCATTTGCATCGGTCTGCAGTTGCCTTATACTGGATGACTCAACTTGCATTGTGCTTGAACCATTATGCTGTTCTGCACCAGTTCTTGTATCATCCATAGAGCACGAGGGAACAAAATAGAAAGGCAACGACATGAGAGGCAATTCTGCTGCCAAACTAACACGATCATCAGAATTAACATTTGCAACAAACAATGCAGGAGGAGGATATTTTAGGTAACCCGGAGATGTTGCACGTGACATCGAGGAATCTGAGGAGTCAAGATCATTGACCTGCATATCAATCCAACAATTAATCTACACAATAGGTGAGTAATGACTAAACTAAATATTGCTATAATTATTCACCTCAGCAGTCAAGAGAAATGGAGCAGCATGGGGGTGAAAGTGCACTGCTCGAAGAGAACGCCTTGTCTTCAAAACAATGGTTGGTGAAGATGCCTCTCCTCTCTTATTGTAATGCCATATGTACAACTAAAAAATGATACAAAATGCCTATCTTTAGTTACATTACAAAACTTCTATGGATCCTTCATAAAAAGGAAGGAAACATATTATTCTAGCAATACTGACTGTAATAGAAGGTCAGATTCAACACCTTGTGACCTGATGCAACAGCGAGCAATTCCCCTTCAGCATGGAAAGCAATAGAAGCAATAGGACGATCTGCAAGGGAAATAAATCCAGCAAGGTCCGGTTCAATACATTATAAAAGATTCAACCATACATGCATATGGAGAAGACAAGCATAAACCATAATATGGTATCAGTTACTAAAACATTATTCAGAGTGGACATACAAAAGTCGCGAGATCCTATACACTCCGATGTGTTTGCATTCCATAAGCGAACCTCGTAATCCAAGCTCCCACTAGCTACAATTTCAGAGTGCAACGGATGGAACCTAACCTGTAATATCATAAAAAGAAAACTAAAATCAATAATTATCAACAGGAAAAAAAACAGTTTGAGATGAAAAAGAAGGAGTAGTTAGCCCTAAACAAGAAAAAAGTATAAAAGGAAGGCTGCAAATAAAACTGAAATGATATGTTATAATATAAAAACTTCAGTATAAGTCTTCACAGTACATGCCATAAAAGCGAGATTAATTTAAACATGCATGTCTAGGTGACATGAAAATAAAGCGCAATATAATCAACCCTAGGGTCTCCTTCCCACAAGGATGTTAAATCGACTGGACATCAAAACACAGGCCCTAAGGCACCACCAAGATCAATGGCCATTAGAATGTGCTATTTTTTCCTGAAGCGAAAATATAAGAGAGCTGCAGAGATTTGAAACCAACTAATTTCCACTATCAGGCAAAAGCCTGAAACCACAAGCTAGGAACCTCGAAACAGGACATGTTCTGCGATTAAAGGCAAAATCAAATCCTAAGAGAAGCAAACTGCCAAGACATATATTAAGCCTGTATCCGTACAGAAACTGAGAGGAACTAATTATTAAACAATTAGTTTCCCTTAGGCATATTAAAAAGGACATTCTATAGAATTCTATAGAATCTTTCCAACTCACCACCCACGGAGTCCTCCTATGACCACTCAAGACCTTTATGCAGTTCCCCGTTTGACAATCAATTATCTTCACAGTGTGGTCACCACTGCCAGAATTTATTATGATGTTAAGCAAAATTAAATTTTACAGAACTGCAATCAAAATTGGAAGTACGAAAACACACTGAGTAGAAGCAAGTGTTCTTCCATCAGGACTGAATGCTGCTGCAATAGTCGACCTTGGAGGAGGTACCAGTGGAGAATACTTTGCAGCTAAATGCTTCAAAGACTCTGCCTCAACCCTAAAGCATAACAAATAATCTAATGTAAATACACAAGGGAAGAAAACACGAATCAAGACGTGAAGCAGGAAAAGTACCATGAAATAAGACCACGTTTTGCGTCTCTAGCTGGTTCACTTTTAGGAACAGATGATGAACTCGAATTCCAGTGAGAAACTTCTCCCCAACGCCTTTTGGGTACATGTTTTGTTTTGGGACAAATCTCTCTCTTCACTAACAAACAAAATGCATTTCTACCACTGAAGGATATTGAAAAGGAAGTAAAATTAACGCCAAAATAGAGAACCCCAAGAAATTAAAGGAAACCATACAAATCAAATTTGAGTTTCAAATCAAGTAAGAATTTCCATCTTCAAACTACACAACAGAATCACAGACTAACCCAGCAAAAAAACATAAATACACTGATTCCTACAGCTGAATTACAAACAAATTCATCATTAACGATCACGGAATCAAACAAAATCCAATCGGACAAAAGAACAAACTGCAAAACTCGTTCAAATCTCAACAAAATCCAGAAATCTAACCTTCTGCGGTGATCGCTGGAAGCACGGGAATGTATCGAATTCCGATCGAGGCGCAGGGAACGACCCGTCATTACCTTGGATTCGCAATTGGAGTTCATAAAGTTAGAAATATGGGTAGAATACAAAGGAGAAGATCATGAATGAAAACAGATACAAATGAAACCCTAATTGTGCGATTAAGATTGAATCGGTGAAGGAAGATAGAAGAAAATGGAAGGAACTAGGTAGTGAAGGCTGATCTACGAAAAGAAATGAGGTAGCGACAAAACCTAAACCAGAAGCAGTTCCTCCAAATTTTAGATTATTTAACTTTTGCTCCCCTTATCTAATCCTGTCTTTCTTCATGTCTTAACTTAATTTAATTTAATCCATTTATATATCACCTAACGTAACTCTAAAACTTTTTTACAATTAACATAACTCTAAATTATATATTAATATCTTCTGACCAATAATATACTTCTGTTTTACAAAATTTATGTTTTATTAATTTTTGCTCCTCTAATCTAATCTAATCCTTTCTTTCTTTATGTCTTTACTTAATTTAATTTAATCTGTTGGCTTAATACATTTCCAGGTAATTAAACTTGTTCTAAAAGATCAACTTTCTCTTTAAGCTTTTAAAGTGGGTAATAGTTCCCTCTAACTTTCAAAAAGTACATCATTTTATTCATTGAACGTCTCATATCAATCCTTGGTTGGTTTAATTTTTTCAAATATATAAATATTCTAGATTTTGTCTTTCCAATTAGAATTTGACATGTGACATTTAATGGGTAAAGTGATGCGCTATTTGAATGTTGTGAAAGATACAGGATCAGTTTAAAAATTCAGAAAAAAGTAGTTTTTTTAAACAAATTCAAGTACTTGGAGATTCACTAAGCCTAATCCATTTATTTATCTTCTAACATAACTCTAATTATATAATTTAGTATCGTGACCAATAATATAGTTTCACAAAATGTATTTTTACATTATTACTTTTTTTTTACAAAATAATTATTAATTTTATTATTAAACGTGATGAAATATGATGAATTCAAAATAATTACTCAGTAATTGAGATATTGATGTAGTGGTTAAGACGAAAGTTGTGAATTCTACAAGTCCCTGATTCGAATTGTGGGTTGGAAATTTTTTTTTCCATTTAATATTTAATGTAAACTCAATTGAGATAATTTTTTTAAAAAAATAATAAGTATTATTATTTATGTTTGTTTTTAGATTAAGATTTATACATAACTCATAGATTAGAGTGACTGTATTTCTTTGTTAAGTTTGATTAAAAGCTGATAAAATACTCTAATTAAATATTTTGTAAACAATTGTATTTTACTGTTTTACAAATTCATGAATTTTAGCTTTTTGGAATCAAGAAGCAGTTGCGACCACATCAACCAAATTTAACAGAAAAAAATTATGTAATTTTTACATATGTTTTTTCAAAATATAGTTAACAAAATAATTTGTTTAAAATACGTAAGGAATTGCATAGGTAATTACTATTTTATATTACTAGAGAAAGATGCTATAATTTAATCAATATTATTACTTTATCTAATATTAAAACATCAAGGTTTAAGTAAATAAACAAACCAACCTAAAGATGCCATGCCAAAAAACCTACATAAAATGGAGATTTACAGGGGGTAGAAGATGATGGATACTCCAAAACTGATAAATGGGCAACATTACATGCCACCAATTTACACATCTACAAAAGAATACCAAAAATGACAAATATAACCTATTTCTTCCCTGTATTTTTCAAACGGCAAGGTCCCCATATTCGTATCGTATGATCGTCGCTTGCCGATGCGAGCATTTGATGCCTCTTCGAGTTCCAACTCACGCAGTTCACCGTCATCAAATGCCCCGACAATACCTCGATCGGCCTCGAGTTCCGTCTATTCCAGATGTAAACTAGCGAATCCTCGCTGCCGCTGGCGATGAACGAGTTATCCAGCCCCCCGAAGCAAGAACGAATCACGTACTTGTGCTGCTTATGGCCCGTGTATCTCAACGCCTTCTCCCGTTCTCCCGCAACATCCCACAGGTGGATCTCTTGGCTGTTCAGGTTCACAATGAAAAACTTGCCGTCCAAGGAAACCGAGAGGGACGTGATCGGGTGCTCCTCCGATATGACCCGTTCCACGTTAGTAACCAAATTAAATACCCGAACGTCTTTCTCGGAAAATACGCTGATGAGGTGGTCCCCGTCGGGCGTTACGGCGAGGTCCAAGACCTTGGGCATGCGCGGGCCCCGCCACGATTTTATCTCGCGCCCTTCGCAGTCCCACATGCAGATGCCCTTCTCGGGGTCCGAGCTGCCGCACACGAAGCGGTTCGAGTCGGGGAACCAGGCACACGAGCTGACGATGAAGCCGTGGTCCCCGAACGTGTGCTTGCATGTTCCCGTTTCCACGTCCCACAGCTTGAGGACTTCGCCGTTCCCGCAAGTTAGTAGCTTCGTATCGTCTGGGCTCCATGCCACGAACGATACCGGGTTTCGATGGCTTCGTAGTGTGCGTGAATACGTCAGGTTTCCGTCTTCTAGTATCTGAAATAGGAAGTCGAAACAAATTACCAGGTTCAGAGGCTTTTGTATTTAAACATTTGTCTTTGGCATGGAATATGATTTTTATAGTTTATGCTTGCTTAATGCATGATTTGCCCGTGAACTTGACCTCAAAAACCGAATGACCCCCTGAACTTTAGAAAGTACACGGTTACCCCCTCAACTTGTAAAGAAGCACCAATCTGCACCCTAAATGCCACGTGTCACCTTCCGATTGGGTTGACTTTTCATATATGTCATTTTTCTCTCTCCGCCAGATTTTGACACGTGGCAATGAGGGGGCAAACTGATGCGTTTTTTACAAGTTGGAGGGAAAACTAGTACATTTTTGCAAGTTCAAGGGGTAATAAGGTGCGTTTTAAAGTTCAGGGAGTTATTTGGCTTTTGAGGTTAAGTTCAGGGAGCAAACTATGCATTAGGCTTTTATACTTTATATTAATTATTGAAATCATACATTTCAAGATGAATTGTACAATTCGATTCACCCATAGATAGATTCGAATCTGTAGGGTGAATCGAAATCCAAATTTGTGAATCGAGAATAGTGAATATATTATTATACTTAAAACAATGCACTAATTCTGATTATTTCAACATACAATTTAAGAGAATGATGTGTCATATTATACCTCCCATATGATAGCTGTGCAATCACTTGATGAAGAGGCCAAATACTTCCCACTGTTAGAAAATAGAACGAACCATACTTCATTCTCATGTTCAGTCAAAATCTGCAAAAACAAAAAAAAAATGAGCAAACCACCTTTTGATCACACAAAAAACAAACTAACATGTCCAATCCAGAAAAAAATAGATCAAAGTAATATACTGGAGAATGAGATTGTCACGGGAATTAGAAATCAACAAGGGCCATTCAATTGGTTTATCTCAAATGACTTTCTATCCAAAAACAACACTACAAATAAATACATATAATCTGAACAACGTAATAACTATAATTATTTTATTTAAAAAATGTACAAATGTGTAATGTTACTAAGAAGAAAAATTTCAATGTACACAAAGAGCATACCTGAATAGTCTCTGTGGGAATCTCTTCTCTAGTACAGCAATGATCCTCATAAACTGAAACTCCATCAAGTGAATTATGATAAATGCAAGAATCAATTTGAGCTGTAAGAGCAGTTTCAATCAGATGTTCCAACCTTCTTTCAGGAAGTACAATTGGAGGAGGAAGCAATTGTTCCATATCCGACAACAACCTTTTTCGCAAATCGAAGATGGAATCATGATCTATTTTACTCAGCTCCATATCTTTAAAGTGCAGTAAACTATAAGCAAGATTGCATATGTTCTCTTTGCCTAATCTTAGAGTTGGAACTTGTTTCCTCAAAATCGACAACGCCATTGAATCATTCCCGCAACTCAAATTCTCCAGCATACAATGCTTGAACACAAGAAACAAAACCGAATCTCGAGTATCATCCTCCAAATCTGTCATTCCATCGAGTGTATTTATGCAGCCATTCCAATTTCCTTCAGCTACTTGAGACTCCAGCAACTCAAAATCTGCAGATTTGTACGAAATCCCAGACTCTGATTCAACAGAGGAAGCAGACTTTCTATAACCTAATGAATAAAGGCTCTGAATTATGACTCGTACAAATTCCTGCTTTTTGATGAGGCCCTTTGGTCCAATCAATGAAACTGAGCTCTCCATTACTGAAAAATCATCACAAATTCTCGGCTTCTATTACTGAAAATTCCCATTTCCCCAATTGATAAATCAATTTCCAGCTTCAGCATGTGAATTTGAAATCAAATAAAATTCCTGGCAGAACTTGGAAGCCCAATTTTGCAGGAGAACGCTTCTATACACCAAATGCCATAAAAAAACAATTTAAGTAATCATTTACATAAAAACAAAACCAAAGTTTAGCTGCAAATACTCGTTGATATCAAAAACCCACATGCCCGGAAAACCTAGAAATTAGTACTTTGAAAAAATTGATAATGAAACGATAATCTAGAAGACAGTATACTTCAAAAAGCTAACAAGCGACGACGAAGAAGAGTATATATTAAGAACAACAGACAAGAGTAGGAATAAACTGAAAAAGAATAATTTGAAAAAAGGAAAAAAGAGTAATTAACACAGAAAGCGAGGGACAGGGACAAGAAAGCTGACCATAAACAGAGATTTGGGAGGAAAAAGGTGAAATTTGTTGCGGAAGGGTAGTTGAAGTAGTAATCCGTACAGAGAAGAGCGCCTTTGCTGTAGTGTGATTAGATCCGGATCCCTAATCAAGGGAAATTTTGCTGAGAATAACAACAGTGCAACACCTAATTGCAGATCCATCGATAATACATATTCAAACGACAATGTTTCTCCTTTTTTTCACTGTCGTTTAAAATAAGGACTTTATTACATTTTGCATTCAAAGGGCCTATCACAAAATGTTAAGGATAGCTTACGGAAATGTACATAAAATAACTTATATTATCATTGTCTTATGCCAGGTTTGAGGAAGTCGAACGATGATATTTGTGAGTATTTCAAAAGTACTTGCGAAAACTAATAGAAAATAGATTGTATAAAGACCTGATACAACTCTTATGCCAGGTATATGAGGCGATCTTATACCAGAGGTCTTATACTAGGTATATGACCAGATAGTAAAAAACATAATATTGAAATATTTTTCGTACAATAAAGTAACAAACAAATTTATATGAAAGCATAATTTATGATTCCCTCATATGTAAAAACAACATAAAAAGTGATTTTTCAAATATTTGGTTGTATTTTTCAAATTTTATATTTGCATGTCAGGCTACTTGAACAAAGCCCCTGCTCATGAGCCGAACTTTAACACTTATTTTTCTATTAAGTCATGGCTTAAACCAAAGGCCACTAAAATCCAAAGTTCTATGGGTCGGCTTGGTTTTGTATAAATAACTAAGCTCTGCACGATGAAGAAATATTTTATTATAATTCTATATATTATATTTAACAATTGTTTTCAACTTTAATATCTTAATCTTTTGTGATTTTGAACTAAACTATAATAAGCATGTACGTGTGTGTGCATGCATTCATTCATATATATATACATACACACACAATTGTAAACCGCCTAGCACTTGATCTATTTCGATGGAAGTTGTGAAACATGAAATAAGCTCAATAGAGAGTCATCTATCATTAATTCCATCACAACACCATAATGATAGTGTAGTTGATGATCTTATGAAATGACATCATCCCTGTGGTATTTCTTTGAAATAAAATCATCCATATGGTTGTTCGGTTAACGATCCACGACCGGTTTCATATTGTGTTCAGAGTCTTGCTTCCGCTATATAAAATTGGCCTAATGATGTACGTTCATTCATTAGTCCCATTACGTTCATTCATTAGTCCCATTAATTTCATTCTATTTTTGCATATATCATAATAATATATACTCATTCATTTGTCCCATTATTTTCATTCTATTTTTTAATATATCATATAATATATACAATAGGATATATTGAAGATTTTAAGTATAAAAAGTGTAATCATATATAAAATTTAGACATGTTTATGTAATATTTACTTTTTGCATCTGTTTAATTCAATTTTTTTAAATCATATTTATAGGTCGGCTTGAGAATGATTTCGTAAGCCTACTGAAAGCCCGAAATTTTTAAAGTGTGGTCGGGTCGGACCGGACTTGGGTTGGTATTTTAGCTAAAAGATCTTATACAAAGTATAAGATCAGACCATGAAAAATAATTTTGAAACATTTTTCATACAAAAATAACCAAAGTTTTTTTTTTATATAAAAGCATGAATATGATTCTCTTACATGTAAAAGTAAATTAAAACTAATTTTTCAAGTGTTTGGTTGTATTTCCCAAAAGTTAAAAGGAAAGAGTGTCATGTTCGTGTGTCAGGCTACTCGACTGTCATGAGCTGGACTTTTAACACTTATTTTACTATTAAACCCGGCTCAAACCTGAACCCTCTAAAATCTAAAATTTTATAAACCAGCTTGGTTTTGTATGAATAACCAAGCTCCGCCCAATAAAAAAAATCTTTTATTATAATTATATATATATATATATATATATATATATATATATATATATATATATATATATATATATATAGACACACTTGTGTATATATATACATATACATATATATCACACTTAACAATTGTGAAAGTCATTTATCATTAATTCCACCACAACACCATAATGATAGTTCCATAATAATAGTTGATGAGCTTATGACATGTCATCATTTATATGGTATTTCTTAAAAAAAAATATCCACATGCTAATCCGATTCACAATCCACTACTGTTTGATATCGTGTCCAGAGTCTTGCTTCTGATACCTGAAATCGATTTGATGTTGTATGTTCATTCATTTGTCTCATTAATTTCACTATATTTTTGCATATATCATATAATACACACAATAGAATATGTGGAAGAATTCAAGTATAAAAAGATAATCATAAATAAAATTTAGACATGTTTACTTAAACCTTTTTTTTCTCTTTAATTCAAATATACACACACACAAAAACACACACATATACATACATACATACATATATACATATATATACATGTATATACATACAATATACATATAGATACATACATACATACATGTATATGTATATGTATATGTATATGTGTGTGTGTGTGTGTATGTATATATATACACAACGTAGATTGTCCTACACTAGCACTTCCCCGTAATAACTCTACCAAAGGCAATCCTATTACAGGAATAGCTTCCGGCACGCCTGTTACAATTTTGACTGCCCAATAACCAATTTGGTTCCAATTTAAGGAATAACCAGTTACACCAAAAGATGCTATCAATACAGCAAGAAATATATATATATATATATATATATATATATATATATATATATATATATATATATATATATATATATATATATATATATATATAT
>CATIWQ010016778.1:0-26680 GCA_949673415.1 Euphorbia schlechtendalii | reverse complement strand
AAAAAAGATACAGAAATTTGACATTAAGATGAAGAAATTTGGGATCCAAATGTGTTTTGGATCCAAGAAAATATTAGAAGAAAAGAAAATATTTTTAGTATTTATCTGTGTTTTTTTATCTGAAGAAGAGAATTTTCTCTCAAATTTCGAGCCCTCATTATCGAAAAAAACCCGACTATTTATAGGAGAAATCCCGAAAATCCAAAAAAGGTAAGTTTTTCCAACGAGGGGATCGCCGGAAAAAAGTTCGGCGAGGCCCCTCGCCATGTCGTTGGCGAGGCTGCCTCGCCAAAGTGTTTTGGTGAGGCTCGCCTTGCCGAAGCCCATTTCTCGGCGAGGCCTACCACAGACCTGGGATTCAGTCTCCCTTGGGTTTCTGTTTCTGAAAATATTTTATTTTATGTATTTTCGTACTTTTTAATTTTTTAATTAATTTTTGAATTAAAAGAATAAAAATAATTTTATTGAAGACGTCCTTTTGAATTTAGAGACGAAGAGGATTCGCATTCAGATGCATTAAGATACTCGAAAATTGTGTGATTCGAGGATAAATTTCCTGAAAGCCGTCATCATTGAACGCTCGAGCTGGTACAAATCCCGTGCTCACACTTGGCTTCCCATTTAGAAACCTTTAGGCTCAATGTTCCAAACCGATATGTAACTTGATAGCTCTAGATGATCTAATGGGCTTTCTAGCAAAGGTGTATGATCCCTCGATACTTGGATGTCACGTGCTTGTGACTTGATCCAGATCTACACTCCTTCCTGTTTATAGAGATTGGATTAAGTTTCAGCTCATGTAATAGCCATAGCTATCCTAGAATTAGACTTATTCACGAAGAACACCACTCAGCCATTATGTATCAAGATTGATTAGAAACCCGTTCTATCAATCTTATACTCTGATAAGAGGTTTATGAGTGTGTCACTTCAACAAGGGGCTCTAGGGTACGTCTCCCATTATATCACTATATCAGGAGTGAAGGATCCCATCTTGACTACTTAACTTACCAATATATGATCATTACTATACTTGTAATCACCTGTATCATCCTGATCACAAGGGTATGAATAAGTATGAACCAAAGTATAGCAACTCCTATATAAGGTAACCAATATTTCAGGTTTGAGGATACTTGTACTGCTACTACAATAAGACATGACACTAGCACATGGATATAGTTATTTCCAAGTATCTGTCTTATAGCGGTCTCCAATGTATTACTTGAATATATTCATGTGTTACCTCAAGGTACCATCTTCAGCTTGTGAGATCGGATGCTTGGATCTAATCTAAGGAGTAAGCCTACACATGCTAGTCTATCCGCTCCATTGATGTCCAGTCTCAATGAAACTATGACTAGGGATATTTAGACTATTCATAGTAACATGTATGTGCAGTTCTCACACCACATAGCTCCCACTATGTCCTCACACTTTTGCGCTATGAAGTAGTCACAGACTTTGTATTATCAATGCACATATATATAATAATATACATATATGATACGAGCGAGATACATAAATAAATTGAAAACACTGATAAGCAACAAAGATGCCTTAATTATTATTAATAATAATCTGAAAAACATTTGTACATTATAACTAATTAAGACATATCACCTTAATTACCTCTAGGGCATACATCATGTCTAACTATCTCCCACTTGCACTAGAGCCAATTAACCATGTGCTTCATGCCATACTCATTCACATGCTGGTCATGTTTAACTTGAGTCAATGGCTTAGTTAGCCCATCTGTTAGATTCTAATCCGTTGGAATGTATTCTAAATCTATATCTTTCCTGGCTACTATCTCTTGAATGTGATGGTACTTTCTGAGTACATGTTCGTTTCTCTGACGAGACCGTGGTTCCTTTGCCTGAGCAATAGCCCCATTATTATCGCAATAAACTACTATCGGATTTACAATGCTGGACGCCATGTCGAGATCACCAATAAATTCCTTAAGCTAGAAAACTTGCTTAGCCACTTCTGAAGTAGCTATATACTTAGATTCTCTAGTTGAATCGGTAGTCGTATACTGTTTGAAACTTTTCCAAGAAATGGGCCCTCCATTTAACATAAACACATACCCTTATTGGGACTTATAATCATCCCTGTTAGATTGAAAACTCACGTTGGTGTATCCCTCGAAAGAGATATCACCTTCCATATACTAAAAACATATCCTTAGTCCTACATAAGTACTTAAGAATAGTTTTAATGGCCATCCAATGCTTCTCACCTGGGTTAGATTGAAATCTACTCATGACGCTTAACGCATGTGAGATGTCAGGCCGAGTGCATACTATAGCATACATGATGGATCCTATCATTGAGGCATAGGGTATTCCATTCATGCATTATCTTTCCTCTTATGTTCTCATACACTCAGATTTAGAATGGTTAATCCCATGAGACATTGGGAGATAACCCTTTCTTGATTGTTCAAGGTTAAATCTAGCCAAAACCTTATCTATGCATGTACTTTGTGAAAGACCTAGCAGCCTTCTAGATCTATCTTAATAGATCTTTATACCAAGTATAAAAGCTGCTTCTCCAAGGTCTTTCATAGAGAACTTCTTTGACAACCATGATTCAACTATTTGAAGAAAAGGAATATCGTTTCCTATCAGTAATATGTCATCGACATATAATACAAGGAAAATGATGCTCTCTCACTAACATTCGTATATAAACAAGGCTCATTAGTGTTTGACACAAAATCAATTTCTCGGATTATCTCGTCAAACCTAATTTTCTACCTCCTTGATACTTGGTTAAGTCCATAAATGGACTTCTGCAACTTGCATACCTTCGAGCCCTCCTTGGATGTAAAACCTTCGCGTTGTACCATATACACATCCCAGCCCAGATTCCTGTTAAGGAATGTTGTTTTCACATCCATCTGCTAAGTCTCATAATCGTAATGAGCGGTGATGGTAAGGAGTATCCTCAAAAACTTTAGCATGGCCACCGGTGAAAATGTTTCATCATAGTCAATGCCTTCCTTTTTTACTGTAACCTTTTGTAATCAGCCTTGCTTTATAGGTAACTATGTTACTGTCCATGTTAGCTTTCTTCTTAAAAACCCACTTACATCCTATGGGCCTAATTCCACTAGAGCATCAATCAAGCTCTAGTCTTGATTTTTGTACATAGAGTCTATCTCTGACCTCATGGTTGTAAACCATTTGTAAGATTCTAAGCCTTCCATTACCTCCTTGTAAGTCTTGGGCTCATCATCTTCCATAAGGAAGATATATTTATCATCAGTGATGAGAAACCCGTATCACCTAGGAGCGATTGGAGCCCGGCCTAACCTACGCAATGTCTATGTTATAGTAGGCTATTCCATGCTTACACTCTCTTGTGTAATAAGTTTAAGTATAATTAGTTGATAGTCTTTTGATCTTCTTAAGTGCCCAACTCAAGATTGCTCTCACTAGCTTTTGCAAGTATATGCTCCTTCTCAAGGAATTGAGCATTTATGGAAACAAGTACTTTTTGTTCCTTGGGATCAAAGAAGGTATACCCTATAGTCTCCTTAGGGTAACCAACAAATAGACATCTGTAGACTTAGCACCCAGCTTATCTAAACACATCCACTTCATGTAAGGAAGACATTCCCAAACTCTCAGGTGAGAAAGAACGAGTTTCTTACCATCCCATAATTCGTATGGAGTTTGATCAATTGATTTAGAGGGCACTCTATTTAGAATATATACTACGCTCTCAAGTGTGTAACTCAAAAAGGATCTGTTGAGTTTTGCTTGTCTCATCATAGACCGAACCATATCAAGTAGGGTTCGATTCCTCCTTTCTAACACTCCATTGTGTTGGGGTGTGTAAGGAGGTGACCACTAGGATAAAATACCATTATCCTTTAGATAATCCAGAAACTCTTTGTTTAAGTATTCACCACCTCGATCAGATTGAAGGGTTTTGATACTTTTCCCAAGCTGTTTCTCTACTTCGATTTTGAATTGTTAAAATTTCTAAAAACTCTCAGACTTGTTCCTCATAAGATATAAATAACCATATCACAAGTAATCATTGATAAAGGTTACGAAGTATACAAAACCCTCATGTTTCTTAACACTCATTAGATCACATACATCGAAATGTATTATTTCTAAAGTACTAGTGGCACGTTATCCCTTTCCTTTGAAAGGTTCCTTAGTCATCTTCCCCTTTAAACAAGGTTTGCACGCACCATAGAATTCCCATTCCATTAGGCCCAAGTCTCCACATTTGTGTAACTTGGTTAAGTGAGTCTCATTTATATGGCCTAGATGAAAATGCCATAAGTATGAGGATTTATCATTATCCAATCTCGATTTCTTTATGATGTTCATATTCAGAATTTCGGTTTTAGTATGTAAAACATTAATGTCATCAATAGTTATTACACAAGCATAAAGAACATTATTGCATTGAATGTGGCATTTCTTATTAGAAAATAAAATTTCAAATCCATCTGTTGCTCAATGCGCAATAGAAATAATATTCTTAGTGATAGCAGGAATATAATAGTAATTGTTCAAAAGTAAAACTAGGCCACTAGGCAAATGAAGGCTATATTTCCCTACAGCTATTGCAGCAACATTTGCTCCATTTCCATATCTTAGGTCTATTTCTCTCTTTGCAAGCCTCCTATTATTTTAGAATCCCTGCATAGAAGTACAAATATGAGTACCACAACCAGTATCTAAGTAGACTCATAGGGAATTGTAGAGAAACTCTCTATCATGAACATACTTGAAGTAGATGTCTCATTTGGCCTCTTCTTCACTTGTCAGAAATTAGAGCTTCGCAATCACATTTCCATTATCTAGGCCTTCCACACATGAAACATATTCCTTTGGGCTTCTCCTTTTCAATAACCACATTTTTTACCTTCCTGTTGATGGGTTTTAAGGCTTTATCTTTGTCGCAAGTTCTACTTGCCAAGGTACCTAATCCTCTAGCCCTTAGACCTTCTTCAAAACTTCTAAGTGTCTTGATAAACTCAGATGTCTTGCTAGTCTTCCATGACATAAGATAATCTTTCACAAAAGGTGAAGATTTATCAGATGGACTTTTTATCATAAGTTGTATGTCACGGTTGGAATCTGTCTCAATTCCTATATGAGCCAATCTCCTTGAATATTGTATGTATTCTATGCATCACTCAGTGAACAGGATCCCATCATCTCTCCCAGAGTTATAGAGGAATCTCAATATTTCATTCCATTCAACTTTCATGCTCTCATGAAGTCCTTTGAGATGAATCAGCATAGAATTTATTAGGTCCATACCTTCATGCTGCTTCTTAAGCTTCAAACTCATGGTTTTGAGTATCATCAATGACACCACGAAAGCATCCTTCTTGTGCTTAAGATATGCTTCTTTCTCTTGGATAGAATCCTCAACATCAGGATTGACTAGTTTTGGGTTATCTAGAACATAATCCATGTGGCTTTTCTCAAGCTCCTTTTTAAGAGCTTTGAGCAACTCATCAAAATTGATCCCCATTAATTTATTATCAAGTATCAAACTGAGACTTATGTTCGGATTCATTGTTCAACCTAGATATAAGATATAATTTTTTTGGACATTAGTATATGTACGTACATGCATTTAATATAAGGTCTTAAATTAAACACGTAATTCCTACTATTTACTTGACAATCAATAGCCCCTTCTATTTAAATTAGAGAAATTTGGTTCAACCAATTTTCCTTAGTAGGTAGCATCTATAGCCACTTATCCTGACCCCCGTTATAGCAAGTCAAGCCATAATAAGATAACCATGGTTGAAACCCATCCATTTTCATCTCATGCAATTGCTAATTCATTCAAGTTCTCTTTCTCGAGACGTGCATACCCAATTGTATGACTCCTCAAATGTGTCTCCAATTCGACATTAGCTCTAATGATATGGACAACAAACCCATTTTGGTTAAGGCATTAACCCCATCTAGTCTCATGACCAAACACATGTTAAAGGAAGGCATGTTGTACATGTGCTTACATCTATTAATAAGGCTTGTATCAAGACTTATAATGGGAAGACATTTTACCGCCTTCATATTGTTAGAGGGATTTCATTGGTGCCACTGGTCTCGCCCTAGTCTAGTTCTTATATGATAGATATGATTATGAAATAATAATTCTAGGCTATTAGGAATTATTAACTCTAAGGCAACATGCTCTGATTAAAACATCATAATCATTCCATTATGTTAACACCATATAGCATGTAAAATAAACAAGGTCCATGTTTGAGTTCTTGCACCTATGTCTACATGTTTTAATTTAACAACTTAGACCACATTTGTAAAACCATATGTGAAATAAATTCCCATACTAGAAATCGACTAAGTCATAAAAATCCCTTGGGTATACTTGAATCTAATACCTATGGTGACTTTCATGTAGGAGAGGCCCCCTTAAAGTGAATGAGCAGCATTGCCAAAATTACCATGGGTACTTTGATTTGTTATATCATGGATAATTATGATTTAAAGATTTCATTCTTTAATGAAGTGAAGTATGGGACGATCCTTAATTAAAGCATTTACCCGTGTGGTAAAATATTGCTAATTTTATATGATAATCATCTAGACTAAGTTTGAGCAAAACCTTAATCTAGTTATCACATCATTTTCTATAACAGGATTTGAAACCTAAGTCATGCATAGCATACTTTAATCAATTCATAGAAAATCATATTTTAACATATTATAATCAATCATGCATAGCTTAAGGTAGGCTCTAATACCATTGCTGGTTAATCAAAGCAGTAATTGAACATGTAAAGGTTGCAAGGTAGAATTTCAAAACTTAAAAATTAACCTAATGATATCCTAATCATGCCATGATTGATATAATCTAAGTTAAAATGTTCCACAGATGCTTTTAGGTTTATAGAACATGTAAAAGAAATCTAGCATCTAAAGATTAGAGCATTACCAGTTGATGCGTGCTTGATCTCTCTTTTGGTAGCGACCTTCCCTTTGAGCAATTTCGATAGCACAAGCTTTCAAACTAGGAAAGTATATATGACTTAATCCACACGGATCTTCAGCAACCAAAACCTTGATGAGGTAGAACCCGCAGATTGACAGCAGCTGCTATACTACTTGTAAATCAACCCGAAAACCAAACTTGAAAGCTCACTTAATATTAGAGCCTTCTAAAAGAACTCTTCCATTTGTTTAGAGAAACTCATGGAGGTTCTCGCACAACAAAAGAAGAGGAGAGTAGAAATCAGAGAGAAAACCAACTCAAAGCTTTTTGGTGTGTGTGTGTGTAAATAATGAAAGGATTTGAAGCCTATTTATAGGGAAAAAGGTGGAGAGATAGACTCCCCCTAAAACTCTACATGGGATGGGATAAATCCCATCCCATGTCTAGCTGGTCAACCACGCGGGTATAGGTACCCACGGGTTGCCACAAGGTAAGCCCTAGCGGGCTTGCCTTATGCCGCAAGCTGTGACTTACAGGCCATCCCACAAGCCAAGCTTGTGTGCAAGAAGCGCGCGAGGGTTGTCCCTGCGCTCAAGTGGCCCGCGTAGGCCTAACTTTGAACAACCAGTGTTCGGTTTGGGGCCCACTCCCAAGAGGAAAAATCCCTTGCTCGTTTTGTGCAACTTTTTCCCTATTTTCTCATAATTCCTTTTAATTATTAATCTGGTTAAACCAATTAATAATTCTTCTCACTGATTTCACAACTTGTATTTTGGTACAGACCTAGTCTAAAGGTTCTTTACATGGTCCGATAAAAACCCAAAGTGTGTGACCTCGTAGGATCCCAAAGTATAGATCCACAAGAGGTTAACCTAAACTTAGCTTCCCGTCCGGGAACCTTTAGGCTCAGTGTTCCAAACCATTATGGAACCCGATAGCTCTAGATGATCAAAAGGGCTTTCTAACAAAGGCGTATGATCTCCCAATACTTGGAATGTTACATGCGTGAGCGGATGACAGGAAGCGATGGGTCGAGAGTGTACGATTCAAAGGCGTGGTCCACCTGGGTGTTTAAAAAGGTACCGGTTCGGGGACCCAGAAAAAATTTTGAAAGAGAGAGAGAGAAAACATTTTTTTAGATCGGTTGAAACTCGAATCCGCTGTCTCTTAGTGTGGAGTCGCCACCTGGATTAGCTCTTTCCAAGAATTAGAGTCCTATGAGGCTTAACATCCGGGGGATGGCCCACTAAGATACACAGATTCGGGTCTGGGATAAGTTGCTTATTTCTTATGTGATCACATTATATTACATCTATAGAAAATTGTATTTTCTTAATTACGCATATTCACGCTTAGGTCATTTTTGGAGTTTATGTGCATGATTCACGTATAGAAAAAGCAGTTAATCCATCCACAAAGCAATAAATAAATGCACAAAGTAAATGTGGAAAAAGTAAAGATTACAAATTACAAAACCTCGGGAGACGCAACCACCCGCCTAATCTATTAATTACAATTCCCGTAAAAATAATATTTGTAATACTCGAAAGAAAATAAAATCTTAGGCATACATCTAATCTGCATCCACAAAGGTTAGCATGAGATATGTCACATATGTTCGATTTGATTTTGAGAAGGCCCACGTGGCCTAATTAAAATGTCGACGGTTTAAGGTTATTATTTTAAATAAAAATAGTTCATATCTTTATTAAATAAATAAAATAGAAAATTGAGTTGAAGAGAATTATTAGAACATTTACAATAATAAGTAAATAAAATAATTCCTAGGTTCACAAATAAAATTAGAAAGAGATAAAGCAAACGAAAGCACAGAATCCGCAGTTTTAGGGATTCAGAGGCTTACCCTCTCGGCGTGAATCCACTTCGGCGTATCTGTTCGATCCCCAGGAGCGTTCCTCATTCATTTTAATTTAGTTGTGGTTTAATTCGAAAATAATTGTTTATTTATCCAAAAGATAATCAGACTAGAGTTCTAAATTTGTTTTAGACCCGAGAATATCTTAGGATTTTTGAAGAAATAGTAGATGAAGAATGATTTTAAAACAATTAAAAGTTGGGATCCAAATGTGTTTTGGATCTAAGAAAATATTAGAAGAAATGAAAGAAAATATTTTTATAGTGTTTGTTCTTTGAAAATCAGATTTTTCTCTGAAATTTCGAGCCCCCTTCAATCCAAAAAAGTCCTGAATTTATAGAAATTCAGGATGGGATAAACTAGGCTCGCTGGAGAGTCCAGCAGCCTCGCCGGACTCTCCAGCGAGGCCCTCGCTGGAGAGTCCAGTGAGTTCATTGGACTCTCTAACAAGGTACTAGAATTTCCAGTGAGTTACTAGAAATTCCAGCGCTCGCTGGCTCAACTAGCCATGGGCTCGCCCATTTCAGCCTGATGTATTTTTTTTAATTTAAAATATATATTTTTTAAATTGATTTATTAATTTAGTTTCAAAATTAAGTTTTTAACCAACTTGGCGATGAGGAACATTCCCATTCGGAGATCTTCAGATAATCAAAAATTGTGTGATTCGAGGATAAAAATCTTGAAATACCATCATCATTGAAGGTGCGAGCTGGTTCAAAATCCCGTGCTCACAGCTGCCCCTCGTGTGATAATTAATGGTTGTATAACTAGTATGATCACATAAAATGAGCTTAGGGATAGAGAGAATACCTGACCGGTGTGGTTTGTGACTTCTTGTTCCCAATTGGTGATAACACAAGCCTTCCTTTCTGCCGTTGTGTATTCATAGGGTTGTCCGTCTCTTTCTTCAGAGTCCCTTAGGTACTTAGTGCCCCTGGTGGGCGGGTTCACCGTTTCTTTCTTCGGTTGATAAATGAGACTTTTTCTTTCTTCAGCCATCGAGATAACTGTTTCCTTCTTTGGTTATAGTTTGTATTTCCTTAATAGGATGTTGACTTGCTTCCTGTAATAATTCAGAGAAAATGGTATGATGTTAATACATTTTATGATGAATGTTTTAATTATTTGATTGAGTTTATGCGAAGAAAAATTTTTTTCTCCTTCAATCAAAAAATTAAATCATGATAAATAAATAAATTTAATGGAAATTTAGGGATGTCCCGAAGACTGCTCCGTTATTTTAAGAGGCTTTTGTGTTTGCAATGTTGACTTTAGGCTTAAGTGGGCCATCGTCCTTCTTGGTGTTTGTGAGTTCCTCAAGTGGAGGTGGAGTTTCTCATTTACTAGGATGGTGTTGCCCCAGTTTGGCGTCATCTTCTCCTGTAAATGATATGATGCATATGTGATGTATGTATGATTTATGCATGAACAATATTTAATGCATGTTCATCTATTGTAGGTGTTTTGGACTTCGTTCATTGAAGAGCCTTCTCTTGTGCTGGTCCATGACTGCCCCTAGGGTTTGTCTTATTAGGGATTCCATGGATAACTCCCTTAGAGCGACAACCATGGGTTTGTTTAATCAGATTTGAGTTTAGAGCTTTGATCAGGTTTTAGGAAAGTGTAGATTAGTCGTTGATCCTACATTGTATCGGTGATGATCGCTTGGAAATCATTTACCTGAAGTGTTTGAGGTATATAATGCCCTGTACTATTCCGAGAAGGAGATGACGAATTTGATATTTCTTTGGTTCTAATTTTTTCATAGATCGCTCTTGTGGGTGTTCAATCTATCGAACCTTGTCTTAATTTTTGCATGGACTGCCTTTTCAGGTTTTCAATCCAGCAGACTTATTTTTTCTTTATTTTTACTTTTATTTTTTTAATTTTTGGATGTTTACTTGCAATATTGTACCATTGGCATGCAAGCAATCAAAAAAAGCATATGCATAAAGATTCAACAAAAATGATAACTTCATTGATGAACTTAACAAGGGTATAAATGTTTCAAATGATTTGACTTCTGCCATCAATTAGCCCTTTCAGGTTTTCTAACCAATGTAGTTATCTCGATGTTCTATGTTTTGCCCGAGCTGCCCTTTTCGGGTTTTCAACTCAATGGACTATTCTTTTTGTGTTTCGAAAAGAAGCTCTAATTTTTGCTCAACTAATCGAGTGTTAATTGACAGGCTAATTACAAATTTTTTTGGGTACTTCTTTTTATCAATTTATTTCTTTCACCTATGCATGATAGCAATTGTATAAGACTTGATTGATCTGATAGATTAGTCACCGTCTATGTCCATAACTTTAATTGTTATCTCGCTCAGTGTTTCTGATCGATTGGTTGGTGCTCGCACTGTTTTGCTTGCTTGAGGTGTATGTGATGATGGGTCTTGATCATTGGCATTTCCTTCGATGGTGCGATGATTGCCCCATAAATAGTAGTGAGCCGTGCAAAAGAGTTATTGACGTATTCAATAATCTGACTCCTTTTTATCTTTAGTATTGACTTTTATTTGAGTGTCCCATGAATGGTGGTGATTCGTGTGTTGGAGTTGTTGACGTGTTCAATGATTTGACTAATTCTTTATGACATTGCACCAGTAGTTTGGTCTCAATTTGCTTTGTTGACATTTTGGCCTTATCCTAGCTTTGATCATTTTGATCTTCGCATGCTTCTTTCCCTTGATTGAATGAGTCAGTGAATGTTTCATGCTCGGAGATCTTTCTATTGATCTTTTATCCTTGTAGGATGAAGCAATTGTTATCATGCATTGTCTAAGTATATGTGTTTGTCTCTCACTTTCTCTCAAGAGTCAAATCATTTGAATTTATTATGGGGAATCCATTTATACCCAAATTAATTTCATGAAATGATGTGTCACGTGTGCTAAAAACATCATGTATGTGCTTATGAGAATGTGTGGTGTCATTGATAGAGTATCAAGCAAGTAAACAATGTTCAATTTATTCAAGAATAATTCAAAAGAAGCCTCATAGGTAAAGTAGCTAAATGCTAATTTATTACATCATTTTCTTCCGAAGAGGCCCCATAAATAATTCAAAAGATGCATCAATGGATTCGAAGTGCTCCATCCTATCTACCTTCTCAAACACTTCTTGATAGTTCGAGAAGATGTCCGATCCAAACTTGTTCATGTATGATAGTAGTGCACCATCTAGAAGCTTGGTTATCATCTCTGGTCGAGTTAAGCGAGCCCTAAGCCTGACCTATGTGGCCATCCAAAGCACATAGTAGGATTTGAAGCTCTCACCCTGCCTTTAACTTATAGCCTCCAGATGTTGCATTGTGGTTTCCATTTGAGAGTTGAAACCATAATGCCCCAGCATAGCTTGAGCTAGGCTATTCCAATCAGTAGCTATATCTAGTGGAAGGTGGCTGTACCATTCATTGACCGGGTGGCCTAAGGTGACGATGAATAGCTTAGCCATCATTCGATCGCTGACCCTCAATGCTCTCATCACCGTCTGATAATGCGTTAAGTGAGCGCGCAGGTCGCCAAATCCCACATACTTTAAACTATGGCATTGTGAAGTTTGAGGGTAAGCTATCTTCATCCTCGATTATCGGTTATGTGGAGTATGAATTAATGAGATGACCACTGTGAGTGGCCATGAATTATCACCATAGTTTCGCCATTCCTGGCTGTTAGAGGATGGGATTCCCGGTGCTTAGATAAGAGCTATATTGCCCTTAGGGAAATGCTACAAAATTGGGTAGTTGAGGTGCCTGGAACTGTGAGGCGACCGACGTACTCTAGTTAGGAACAGGCTATTGGGTTAGTCCTTAATAAAAAGGCCCCAGTACGAATACCGGCTGCCCCATTTATCCCTGGAATAATTAGGGAGGATTGGCAAAGTTATATCCTGGTTGCCCAATCGAAGCCTGGTTCAGCTGACTTTGTCCTACCCCGAACTAATAAAAGGTAGTTGGGGGCACCATGTGTGAGGTGGGAGGTCCCCTTGTTGGATTGAAGTTGTTAAGGGTGACCTCCGGGTTGGACATTGCATTTTGGGTCCTCCCAACATGTTGGCGAATGAGCGATGCTTTCTGTTCACTATTAGCAAAGGCATTTAGGGCAGCTGCAATCTCGACGCTCATCGACGATTGATGTGTCTGCTGAGAATTTTATCACGTAAGGACAGGGTGATCCTTCCCCGCTCCTTCTCCTTGTGGATTGGCTATGATAGATGTGCTCTGAACCCAGTTTGGGTCTGAACCCGAGTCCTCACTTGGGTTGGTGTATGGAACCCCCTCTAGATTGGCTAGGATTGGAGAAACACGAACCAGGCGATGATCAAGCTTCTTCCAAGCCCCTTTGATACACGAGCAGAATATTAGACCGTGCTCGTAAGATTCGTGATATGATTCATGATGCGGGAAATGAGTGAGATTTTTAATGTTATGGCTACATTCACAAGGGGTTAGCATGCCATGATGTGAAATAACATGTATGTCAACCCATTTGAAATAAACAGGTTAGTAGTTAGGTAAAAATGAAAATATGTGGAAATGAAAATCCAACAACGGGGGTTGGATTTGAGATTTGTACAATGTGCGTGTGACATCGTACCATAAGTGGTGTAAGTGATGTGACCCATTTACCGTGTGGTAATAGATTAATAGTTTGAGACTTCGTACTATGACTAAAATACACTCCAAGCCTCTAACGAGGGAGGTACATGCTATATGACAACAAGTGCTCCACCTGCTCAAGTATTATCTTTTCTCATGGAGGTAGATTAGTACAAGAGAAAGCTTCGAGGTAATAGGGGTACCTTAGACTTATGAGCTAATCCCTTCTATTGCAATGCGTTATTATGGATATGTCATAATTAAGAGAAAATGGAATAATGTGATCAATAATTTTCAGCACTTATCCAAAATCTAAAACCTTTGAAAAACAAGTTTTTAGAAAAATCCCCAGTGAAGTCGCCACTGTGAGCAGACGACACGGAGTGGTGGGTCGAGAGCGTGATTTAAAGGCACGGTCCATCGGGGTGTTTGAAAAAGGAACCGGGTCGAGGACCCAGAAAAAAGGATGAAAGAGAGAGCGAAAACATTTTTTAGATTGGTTCAAACACGAATCAACCATCTCTTAGTGTGGAGTCGCCACCTGGATTAGCTCTTTCCAAGAATTAGAGTCCTGTGAGGCTTAACATCCGAGGGACGACCCTCTAAGAAACAGAGATTCGGGTCCGGGATAAGTTGCTTATTTCTTATGTGATCACATTATATTACATCTATAGAAAACCGTATTTTCTTAACTACGCATATTCGCACTTAGGTCATTTTTGGAGTTTATGTGCATGATTCACATATAGAAAAAGCAGTTAATCCATCCACAAAGCAATAAATAAATGTGGAAAGTAAATGCGGAAAAAGTAAAGATTACAAATTACAAAACCTCAAGGGATGCAACCGCCCGCCTAATCTATTAATTACAATTCCA
Organism: Euphorbia schlechtendalii; assembly: GCA_949673415.1. Classification (NCBI taxonomy): domain Eukaryota; kingdom Viridiplantae; phylum Streptophyta; class Magnoliopsida; order Malpighiales; family Euphorbiaceae; genus Euphorbia; species Euphorbia schlechtendalii. The sequence continues at coordinate 12,367 of CATIWQ010016778.1, read as the reverse complement.
GTAAAAATAATATTTGCAATACCCGAAGGAAAATAAAATCCTATGCATACATCTAACTTGCATCCATAAAGGTTAGCATGAGATATGGCACATATGTTTGATTTGATTTTGAGAAGGCCCGTGTGTCCTAATTAAAATATCGATGGTTTAAGGTTATTATTTTAAATAAAAATAGTTCATTTTTATTTACAAGTATGTTGGTCAATTTTTATTAGTGAAAATGACTGCATGGTAAAATGTGAGGTCTGTTATCTGGGAATAATTTGTATTCCCTTCGTGGGGGTACTCTAGCACATATCTTTATTAAATAAATAAAATAGAAAATTGAGATGAAGAGAATTATTACAACATTTACAATAATAAGTAAATAAATAATTCCTAGGTCCAAAAATAAAATCAGAAAGAGATGAAGTAGATGAAAGCATGGAATCCGCAGTTTTAGGAACTCAGAGGCTTACCCTTTCGATGTGAATCCACTTTGGCGTATCCGTTCGATCCCCAGGAGCATTCCTCGTTCGTTTTGATTTTGTTGTGGTTTAATTGGAAAATAAGTGTTTATTTATCTAAAAGATAATCAGACTCGGGTTCTAAATTTGTTTTAGACCCGAGAATATTTGAGAATTTATGAAGAAATAGTAGATGAAGAATGATTTCAAAATAATTAAATGTTGGGATCCAAATGTGTTTTGGTTCTAAGAAAATATTAGAAGAAATGAAAGAAAATATTTTTATAGTGTTTGTTCTTTGAAAATCAGATTTTTCTCTGAAATTTCGAGCCTCCTTCAATCTAAAAAAAATCCTGAATTTATAGAAATTTGGGATGGGATAAACTAGGCTCACTAGGGAGTTCGGCGAGCTCACCGAACTCCCCAACAAGCTCGCTGGAGAGTCAAGCAGCCTCGCTGGATTCTCCAACGAGGCTGGGGAGTCCAATGAGACGCTGGCCTCTCCAGCAAGATCCCTCGCCCTCGCTCCAACAAGGTTTCTCGCTGGAGAGTCTAGCGTCTCACTAGGCTCTCCAGTGAGACCCCTTCCTGGGGAGTCCAGCGAGGCCTTGCTGGACTCTCTAGCGAGGTGTTGGAATTTTCAACGATTTGCTAGAAATTCCAGTGCTCGCTGGCTCAGTGAGTCATGGGCTCACCCGTTCGGCGAGCCCATTTCAGCCCGATGTATATTTTTTTAATTTAAAATATATTTTTTTAAAAAATTGATTTATTAATTAACTTTCAAAATTAAGATTTTAACCAACTTGGAGACGAGGAACATTCCCATTCAGAGATCTTCATATAATCATAAATTGTGTGATTCGAGGATAAAAATCCCGTAAAGCCATCATCATTAAACGTGCGAGCTGGTTCAAAAACCCGTGCTCACAACGTGCCTATGACTTGATCTGATTCTGTAGTAGTAACTGGTACAATACACTCCTTCCATCAGATTAAGTACCATCCAGTTTATTGAGCTCAGATTAAGTGGATGTAATAGCCGTAGCTATCTTGGAATTAAACTTGTTCACGAAGAAAAAAACTCATCTATTTTGTATCTTGATCGATTAGAAACCCATTCCATCAATTGTATACTCTAATAAAAGGTTTATGAGTGTGTCACTTCCACAATAAGCCCTAAGGTACATCTCCCTTATATTACTATATCAAGAGCGATGGATCCCATCTTGACTACCCAGCTTACCAACATGTGATCATCGCTATAACCATAATCACCTCTATCATCCTGATCTCCAGGGTATGCTTAAGTATGATCCAAAGTATAGCAACTCCTACATAAGGCATCCGGTATCTCGGGTCTGAGGATACTTGTACTGCTACTACAATAAGACATGACAACAACCCATGGATATAGTTATTTCCGAGTGTCTATCTTATAACAGTCTCTAATGTATTACCCGAGTACATTCATGTGTTAACTCAAAGTATAACCTTAGCTCATGCGTTCGGCTACTTGGATCTAATCCACGGAGTAAGCCTACACATGCTAGTCTATCCACTCCATTGATATCCAGTCTTAATGAAACTACATTAGAGATATTTAGACTATTCATAGTAACACGTATGTGCAATTCTCACTCCACATAGCTCCCACTATGTCCTTGGACTTATGCTATGAATTAGTCATGGACTTTGTTTCATCAATGTGCATATACATATTAAAACATATATGATACTAGCGAGTTACAATAAATAGAAAGCACTAATAAGTAACAAAGATGCCTTGAGTATTATTAATAATAATTCAAAACTGTTTGTACATTATAGCTAATAAAGTTATATCGACCTAATTTCCTCTAAGGCCTACATCATGTCTAATAGTTTAGTCAATCTTATAGTCAAAAACTAAACAACCTGCTAAGCCGAATGTAACCTTCTTGCCTTTATCACACAGCTAGGCTATAACAAGTAAGTTGAACATGAGTCCTTTAACCAAAACCTCTTCGATTGAAGTAGAGACACTAACAGTGCCACAACCCATAATCTTTCCTTTTTGTTTATCTTCGAAACTGACACTTCCATTCCTTTTACGCTCCAATGAGATGAACTGGCTATCATCTCCTATCATATGCCTAGAGCATCTGCTATCCAAATACTACATTCTAGTGTCATTAGCAGATCTTAGGCTCACCTGCAGAAAAAGTAAATTTTCTTAGTTACCCATGCTTTTGAGCTGGGTCCTCCTTTGTTAGCAGTGTTTAAATTAGACTAGTCGTACTCATCATAAAAATAATTTTTATGCCTATAGAGAATTGTGGCATGTTCAGCTTTGCTGCAAAAGCCACACACCGCTTTGGCTTTGGGTTGGCTCACTTTCTTCTTTTTAGTGGAATTCATCCTCTTAGAATTGCAAGTTTGTTACTCGAAATTTGACTATTGGCTGGAGGAGGAACCCCGTATCTCCTTTAAAGTTGTTATCTTAGTAGTCAACTCAAATAATTTCTTAGTGAGCTTGTTGTTCATGATACTTAGCTTTTTCTTAAAGAAAGTGGATATAAAGAGATAAGGATGCAATTTGTTGGTCCTTAAAAAACTTCTTTACAACTAATTTGTTAGTTTTATAAAAATATTTTAACCAAGTTTAATTTTTATATGCATGTTGAGTTAATCAATGCTTAGCAAGGTCTAAAAACTTATAAACTTCTCAGCTTTGTTTGCACAGTTTATCTTCAATTGCGTGTTGAGTTCTCAACTCAGCTTGGATTGGTATTTCAAGCAAAGGCGATATAACAGAAAGAATGATGAATGAGATATAAACATGATAAAGGTGAGAGCTAAAGTTAGAACTTCAACACTTGGTTTTATCCTAGTTCGGCCCTAAGCCTACCTCTAGTCCTTGGATACCTTCTCCGAGCTTAAATCCACCAGTGTTCATTCCTCACTTAGGCGAAGAAACCTTTACAGCGGGAAGACTCTATTACAGATAGCACCTTTCTTTCTAACTACCTCTCAGACTTAGTTTAGGTATCCTTCCTAAATAGACATTCAGATTTATGAACAGATTGCAAACTGAATTCAACTTATAAAATGTTGAATCCTTACAATGTTAAATCAAAGTGATATTCTCTCTATTACAAACAGATTTGAGATGATGATTGTTTAGTGATTGCTTGATTTGGAATTTCTTAAAGATTGGAGTAAATGAATAGAGTTTCAGCTCTTTAAGAAATTCGAGGTGATTCACCAAGTTTGAACATCTACTTTAGTCTTCTATTTATACTTGAAGTTCTGTGAAGTAGCCGTTGCAAACTTCTCATCCTGACAGTTCTTCAATTTCTCTTTAAATCTTTCGAATTTTCTCGTTGCAGACAAATTCCAAGATGTTTGAAGATAGAAACTTTGAACTTTGAGGCATGATAAAATTCCATTGACAAAATCTCGTTTATCTTCAAGCAATCTGATCTGATAGAGAAGCGCACAAAATGCAATATGGAATCTTGATATTGAATGACATTGCAAACACTTGTAGAGAAGCGTGGAGACATAGAGAAATGGCACATGACAGATAATTACTTTTACCTGGGATTTTAGTGAGGAATCTCCAACATTCCGTACTGACACCTTTTATCTTGTGAGGATCACTAGAAATCTTCTTTAATTTCAATTCTTTTTAACCTGAAAAACATCTAAGGAATATTCTGTTTCTCACAAAATGCGTTAGTAGCACAAGTGTCGTTTATTTCTCTAAGTGTCAAACAACTTAGCTTTTAATTAATAAAAGCTAACTCAACACAACTGAGTTGATATCTATTTAAACTATGTAGTACTCAGCACCAACTCAGCTTTTCCTACTCTAAGCCATAACTTAATTAATTACTCAGCAAATTGAATTGTTTTTTCCTTAAACAAACTCAAGTCAGCTTCATTAATTAAGAGTATACTTAGTACTCAATTAATTTCACTATCCTAGATAGTTTGCTATTTCCAAAACATTTAAGTACTATGAAGTACTATCAACTTGGGTTCAAAAATCTCCCCCATTTTGGACAGATAGCAAAATAGGTAGTAGAAGAGATTAATTGAATAAAATAGTTTAAAGATATCAAGAATACCTGGAAAGTGATGTAATTCTCCCCCATACTAAGTGACTTTCCTTAGTAAGCTTGGGCTACCCCATACTGAGTGAGTCTTTAACAAGCATCTCAGTTCCCCCATACTTAGAGGATTTTACTAAGATTTGGGATTTCAATTTACTTCAACTTTTCTTTAAGGTTGGTTTCTTTGTATGATTTCCTACATCAAATATTCAACTAACATGAAACAAACATACAACATAATATAAATTGAAGTTAAGAATATCTTAACTTAATTAGATAGAAATTGTAATTTTCATTAATAAAATTCTTAGTCAGTACATCATATATGTTCTGAACTAATGTTACATTCTCAGACCTATTACAAGAGCTATATATACTACTAATGATAAGTGTACAATTACACTTATTATTATATTAATTTTATACACTATACACTATAGTTTAAGTCAATTTTATACTTCATATAAAAGATTTCACGTGGTATGTAGCTATTTTTTTATGCAAATGTAGATAGTAAATCTTGGGAGTAAAATGATCTAAAGTGGAATTGTATGAAAAAAGAGTGAAAAAGGTGCAAAAAGATGCGTGGAACTTAAAGATTTGGCTTAGGATCGAAGCTGTCAAAGATCGGTGAAGTTACAAGGAGAATTCTGAAGAAAAATGCAATTCATGGTGATGACAATCATTCACAGTCGCGACATGTTCTTCTTCAAAATAGAATTCTACCAATAAAAGATTCATGGCCACGACTTGGATGGTTTTCTAGTTTAATCTTCTTAACTACCAACTGCCAGATAAGGACGATCAACCACCATCAACTACCAACAAATAGACACATATCAGAAATCAACCAATCATGGAAAGGTGCCTATCCAGTGTGGATTAGATTGAAGCTTCTCAACCAATCACAATGAAGTGATGCAATCATTCACCAATGGACACGACTCTTCATATGGATAGATGTAACCCTTCAAACTCTATAAATAGGGCTCCAAACCTTACAATTTCGTTCAATTAAACTAGAGGGAAAACATTAGAGTGCATGATAGAGATATAGTGTGTGTATAGATAGAGAATTCGCTACGTTCATAAGTGTTATCGAGAAAATGTTTAAGTGATTCAAATCCTTGTTTCGATCACTAGATTTCTCTATATTCTCGAGAGATTATTGTATAAGTGTACTTGAAAATTACATATCAATAAAAGTTTTCATTCTTCAATATAATTTTGTTCGATATTCGCAAAGCATAGCATCCTAGCGGAGGTTCTGTACGGATCGAGATCGAATTCAAAGCAGACGTAGGAATTGCGGGAAATGATGACTCCCATTAAAGAGTGGATACGGTTTGATCAACTTCAGCTTTCACTTGCATACCTTACAACTTTGCTTTGCTTTCTACTTATACTTTCTATTTCGAAGTTTATGATATGTCTAAGTGTCATAATGCGTATTTCGTGTTAAGTCTTTTATATTAATCAAGTTATATGCGTTGGAGTTAATTTTAAGAGTAGTTTCGGGGTTAACAATATCGTGTATAATCACTGGATCTATGATATAACGTTGTTTAGTGAGCCAACATTTTTGGAATGGTAACTTGCTAAATGTAGCTATGTGAGAGCGAGCCGTACTAAGCATAGTATTGATGTTGTCTAGGTTTATATAATTTTCTTGATTCATTTGCACTAGGTTTAGAAAAGTTATTTCATGTGTTGCTCTGCTATGAATAATTGAACATCCGGGTATTTTGAACCGAGTATGTTAGATTAGTTTTGTGAATCGTAACATCTTTGTTGAACTTGCAAGTTTTCTCTTCTATCCTTATTTCGTAGGGAAAATCTATATATTTAGATTCTCTAATCTTTCATATCTATATTTACTCATTCTTCATTCTAACCCTCTTATCCAAAATATTAAATCTATTTTATTTTCTTTATTATGTCTTCCTTGTTGATCTTTAGAGATAGTCCTTCCCTGTGGGTTCAATATATTTTAAAACTACATCGCAACTGTATACTTGCAGTTATCATCATTTTTTTATCTTGATAAGTGGTATTGACAACACCTATACTTTACGTGAACAAGTTTTTGGCACCATTAATATATAGCCAAACTCTTTGCGAAAAAGTTATTAAACTTATCAGTAGAAAAGTGGCGAACAACTAACTATTAGGTACATGGCTTTATTTGCGAGATTAAGAAGAGGATCCAATCATGTTTGATTAGAGGATGCTTTGGCTACTGCTATTGAGATTGTTGTTGATGTAGAGGAGGTGGGTATGGTCGCCTTGGTAGAGATCCCTTATTGAGATTAGCAGTCTTAAGAGCGTCTTCAGCTAACTTCTACCCCATTGATATCTATCCCTTCATTATCTATTCCAAGCAAACATTGAAGGAGTCTAAGGTAGCTTAGAAGTCTTGCTACTTGCCAATTATCTTCGGGGATATCTCTTGCTCCAGCATCTCTTTGCCTTTGGATGTGAGAAATTCTTAGTCATTGAGCTCACTAAGTAGAAGATGGTGACATCTGGATAAGTGAGCTATCTGATCGAAGCCTTGACAAGCAAACTATTGAAAGCATTGTAGCAAAGCTCTGAAGTCTATTGCAGATAGGGTAATCTTTAGTTTTGCCTCCATGTCAAGGATCTTAGGTCTGATTAATGATATACACTGAGCTATGTAATCAATATCCTTAACATCAAGTTCTCCAGTTTTGACCAGCTTCACAACATTCTTCTACAGATCTTCCACTTTGGTATTGATGATATTCAGCTTTGAGTGAATGTTCATACTAGTTTCTGGACAGAGTGATTCGGTAGGAGGAAGGCTTGGCTAAGGCAACTCTGGAAAGATTATCCCCTTGACATTCAGCAACAACTTTTGAGATGCTGATATCTTTGCATCTATGTTCTCATTGACCTCTTTGCATACAATATTTATCTTTGAAGTGAGAGGGTCAAGATTTAGCACAGGTTTATTATCCAGCTTGGTCGAGATCTCACTCAACAATTTCATCACGCGATCCTTCTTGTCATCATGATTCATCAAGAACTTGGATGTGGTCTCCAAAAGCTTGGAAATACTATGGCCTATGTCCTTGGTAGTCTCTACTTCCTTGAGTATGTTGTCAATTTTCCAATCGGTGCCCCTCTTTATTTTGGCTTGCTCTTCACCGAACTTATGGAGTTGTGTAACTTGAGTTTCCATGTTAGAACTCAAGGAACTCAACTGCTCATCAGTAGCATCTACGCTACCCTTTATCTTTCCTGCAATTGCATTAGCAAGTGCAGTAGACGTGGGGATAGACGTAATCGCTACCCCAAGCTAGGTTGTAGACGTTGGCAATCTGGCTAAGATTATAACCATCTTGTCTACCAAACTCTTGGCACTATCTTTCTTTAAGTGAATTCGAATCACATACAAACTACCCTGAATCTTCTCAAACTCTTCAAAGTAGAGAGACTCAGACGATAAGCTTGAATGTTCTTCAAACTCAGGTAGCTTAGCCTTGGGTTTAGAAGACAAGCTTGTCAATACTTAGCATCATTTTTTAGAGATGGGAATTCCTTCCTTCCCAAATCTCTTATCTAAGCCAAGATGGACACATAAGCCATGTCCTCTTAGACAGGCTTGCTAATGGGTTTAGGTGCTTCATGGGTCATATAATTTACCTCAGTAGTTGGACCACTTACTTTTCCTTGCTGAGTAGAGTTCTCAGCATTAGGAACTTCTCTAATTAGAGGGATTAGAGGGGCTGAGGTTAGGTTTGAAGAAGGGGTAAGTTTTGGAATTTTGTACATTTGAAGAAGAAGGGATAGTTTTTGTTTTTATAGGGGAAGGTATAATTTTTATTTATGTTGGGGGAAAAGAAGAGGAAGAAGTTTGTGTTTGGGTATTATGAATAGGAGAGGATTGAGGACAGAAAGAATCTGGACTTTTTATAGGGGAAGAAGAGATAATAACCGGAGAGTTTTGGTTATTTATTGTAGAAGAAGGTATAATGACTGGAGAATTTACAGTGTTAGAAGGAGGAGGATTTACAGAAGAAGGCTTATCAGTTTCTACAGGAGTAGGAACTGAGGTATTTACAAGAGATTTGGGTTGAGGATTTACAAAAGAAAGGGGGGTAGGAATTTTAGGTACCTCTTGGTTAGTTGTTTGATCCAAGGATGTGTCAGCTTGAGGTATCTCAAACTAAGTAGAGGTTTCGTTAGTTTGAGTAAAGATTAGCGTGAGGATGTTGGGACCAGGAAGATCGGACTCTTCCTCATGAAGGGGTAGGGTTCCTCCACCACTTACACGTTCTTTTGCAAGGGCTTGTTGGTTGCAGATCGCTTGCGCTGAGTGCCCTTTGCTTTGGCAATTTCTTCGTTAATCTCAGACGCAACTCTAAGACTTATAGTGTCCTCTTCCTTAGACTTCATGGCCTCACCCTACTCCTTAGTTTCTTAAGTAACAATGAGTTTTCTCTTTCTTTGGCACATGGTTTCTATGAGTGGGCAACACGGAGTGGTGGGCCGAGAGCACATGGAAGATGAGAGGCATGGTCCATTAGGGTGTTTGAAAAAGAAGCACTGAGTCGGGGAACTGGGAAAAAAAGATGAAAGAGAGAGCGAAAACATTTTAGATCGGTTCGAACCCGAATCAACCGTCTCTTAGTGTGGAGTCGCCACCTGGATTAGCTCTTTCCAGGAATTAGAGTCCTGTGAGGCTTAACGTCCGGGGGATGGCCCACTAAGACACAGAGATTCAGGTCCAGGATAAGTTGCTTATTTCTTAAGTGATCGCGTTATATTACATCTATAGAAAATCATATTTTCTTAGTTATGCATATTCGCACTTAGGTCGTTTTTAGACTTTATATGCATGGTTCACATATTGCAAAATAATAAACCATCCATAAGGTGGAATAATAAATCATCCACAAAGTGGTAAATAAATGAAGAAAATAAACACAAAAAATAAAAATTACAAGGCTTCCAAAAATCGGGGGATGCAACCGCCCGCTAACCTATTAATTACATTTCCCAAAAATTTGAAATTGCAATACCCGAAGGAAAATTAAAATCCTAAACATACATCTAATCCTAATCTACCTACATCCTAAAAGGTTACCACAGTGGATATCATGTATGTTCGATTTTGAATTTGGCGAGGCCCGTGTGGCCTAAAAAATGAAAATCAATCACGAAAATGTGTTTGTTATTTAAGTAAAATAATTCATTTAATTAACACGTTGGTTGCTCATTTTAATTAATGAAATTGCTCGTATGGTGAATTGATGAGGGCTGTTATCCGGGAATATATTTTATTCCCTTCATGGGGGTGTTCTAACATATATTTCCTTTTAGTAAAGAAAAATAGATGAAGAAGAATTACAACACTTTTATAAAATAAAAATATAAAAAAAAGGTAAAAATCCTAGGATTAGAAGTGAAATCAGAAGAAAAAGATAAACACCGAAAGCAAGGAAATTGCAGTTCTAGGAACTCAGAGACTTACCCTTACGGAATGAATCCACTTCGAAGATATCCGATCGATCGTTAAAAATCTCCTCGTCCTTTAGTTTGTGTAAAAAAACTATGTTGAAAGTCCAAAAATATTCGTCTTAATTCTTGGAAGCAATTTTGAAAGTTATGTTTTTATCTGTAAATTTTTCGAGATACGAATTATCGAAAAATACACGAGTATATATAGGAAAAATCTCGAAAATCCAAAAAAGGTAAGTTTTTTCGGCAAGGAGTCTCGCTGAAAAGGAAAAGTCTGGCGAGGCCCCTCTCCGTGACTTTGGCGAGACTCCTGCCTCGCCAAAGCTTGGAGAGAGAGTCTTGCCAAAGCTTGGCTAGGCCTGAGGCTCGCCAAAGCTTCGGTGAGGCTTACCTCGACGAAGCCTTTTGGCGAGGTTTGCCTCGCCCACCTTTGGCGATGCAGGCCCCCAGATTTGGTTTTTCGCAATGTTTTATGTATTTTTTATGTATCTTATATTTTTAATTAATTAAATGATTTTACTGAAAATGTCGAGAAGGATTTCCATTCAAATGCATTAGGATACTCGAAAATTGTGTGGTTCAAGGATAAAATCCAAAAAAAATAGCCGTCATCATCAAACGAGTGAGCTGGTACAAAATCCCGTGCTCACAGCTGCCCCTCGGGTGATAATTGGTGGTGAAATGAGCGGAGGGATAGAGAGAATACCTGACCGGTGTGGTTGGTGATTTCTTGTTCTCAATTGATGATAACATAGGCCTTCCTTTCTTGCACTGTGTCTTCATAGGATCATCCGTTTCTTTCTTCGTAATCCTTTAGATATTTGGTACCCCTTGTGGGCGGGTTTACCATTTCTTTCCGCGGTGTCCCTATTGTAGTCAGCAACTGTTTCATTCTTCGGTTGATAAATGAGGCTATTTCTTTCTTTTACCGTAGAGATAACCGTTTCCTTCTTCAGTTACGTTTTGAATTTCCTTAATAAGATGTTGACTTGTTTCTTGTAAAAATTAGAAAAAATATAATGTTAATACATTTTATGATGAATGTTTTAATTCTTTGATTGAGTTTATGCGGAGAAAAAATTTTTGCCCCTTTAATAAAAAATTAAAACATTTGGGGAATAAATAAATTAAATGAGTTTGAGGAATATTGGGGGTATCCCGTGCATCGTTCCGTAGTGTTAAAAGGCTTCCATTGTAAAATAATAAAATAAATAGATAGGTGGAGCCCACTTATTTTCTTTATAAATATGGCTCCAACTTCTTTATTCTTTCATTTTTCATAATCTTCCTCTCTCTCTAAACACTTTTGCTCTCTCTTCTCTCTAGCAATTATGTTGTCAAAGGTCGCTGGCAGGGCTCTCTGCTTCACCTCTAGCCTCACTCCTCAGCCTACTAGTGATCCTAGAGTATTTTTTGTTGATATTGATGCCGCATATGGTTTGGCAGTTACCGACACTATGCTGGGGTTTACTATTACTTCCCCAAAAGATACGCTGGATCTTGATTTTCCGGCTTAGCCTCACCTTTCCCGGATCGAGGCATTTGCTAAAAATATTTTTATTTACTGTTTTTAATGTGATTTTATCCTGTTTAGGAACCATATTAGAATTGATCCTTGAACCATGTCATGGAATTTTAACTTAGAAAAATTAAAAAAAGGCAAATTTAGGTTTGCCAGAATTTTTTTTTTCCAGCGGAGATAGAAGAAACCAGCGAGGGCCTGACCCTCGCTAAACTTTCTAGCGAGGGTCCTAAGGGCCCTCACCAAACTCTCTGGCGAGGGTCCTTTAAGTCCCTCGCTAAACTCTCTTGCAAGGGCCTTTTGGAGGCATCGCCAGAGATGCCTGGTGCAGCCCCAAAGGCTCGCCAGATTCTTCCAGCGAAGCCTCTCGGGGCCCCGGTCATTCACCTACGTAATTTTTATATTTTTATTTTATTATTTTTTTTAAAAAGATATTGGAAAATAATTAAAACATGGAGTCCAAACGTCTTTTGGACTCGATAATTTTTGAAGGAAATATTTGTCTAAAAGATAATCAAACTCAGATTCTGAATTATTTTAGACCCAAGAGTATCTGAGGACTTTTTTGAAAAAAAAGATTTGAAAATAAAGTTCGGGACCCAAATGTGTTTTGGATCTAAATTATTTAAGAGAAATTAAAAGAAAAAATATCTTGATGTTTTTCTTGCCATTCTTGAGTTTTATTAAAAAATGTGTATTATTTGATTTCGTTTGCAGTCCCCACACTTCGTCCCATGGGTGGATATTCCACTATCCAAGCATGGTATTGTCATGCCTCTTCTCACCCCGAGCTTGTTCAAGCCATCGAGGCCATC
>CATIWQ010016777.1:0-13937 GCA_949673415.1 Euphorbia schlechtendalii | reverse complement strand
GAAGAAGTTCAATTCTTTTGTTGAGGTGCTTGAGTATGGGAAAAGAATTGAGAAGTATGATGAGGAAGAACAAATGAGAAGTGCATATAAAGGAGTGAAGACTTATTCAACTATGTATAAGAATGGAGGAACTAATGTGACTAGTTCTGGAACTTCTAGTAAACCTCCATCGACCATGAGGCAAGTAGATGTGGTAGCTACTACTCAACATGTCCCTGCAGTTCCAATCTCTCCTTGGACTGAATCATTGGCTTAACTCTTTACCAAGTGTAGGAGACTAGGTTTATTAAAAAATCTGAAGACTTATGTTCCTCCTGCACCGGAAGATAGGGATAACTTTTGTGTATACAATGTGAATAAAGGGCATCGTATCAATGAGTGTTTTACCTTGTTGAATGATATTAAGAAGCTAATTGTGGATGGAATGATAGAATAACCGATTTGAAAGCCAAACACACAGAATAACCCTTTACCTAACTTTGGAGGTAGGGTAAATATGGTACAGTCTGGATTCCTAACTAATTTCATATTTGCCCAGATCTTCAAGGAAAATCCCTCGGTGAAGACACTTTCTGTTGAGGGACCGGTAAGTGGGGAGGTAGATGTGGAAGATATGTCATCCACGGTTGTTAAGAGAAAGCCAATTGACTTGAATACAATCAAAATCTCACCAAGGGGTCCAAGAATGACTGGCAAGGCTAAGCTAATCGATTTGAGTATGATACAGTTGGATGAGGATTTTGATGAGTTTGCACAAGAGGAACTGGAGCCACAACCTTTATACTCGGTAGAGACCAAAGAAGGAACATGTCTTACCAAAGAGGGGCCTATCATGAATATCACTCATAGTGGAAGAGTCTACCAACCTAGCTATCTCACTCAACGAGGAAGTGCAGTTGGGAAAACCATCCCGCCAATGCTGGTGATCCCTTCAGTCACCATTGAAAAGGAGGATTATGTGATAGAGCAGCTAAAATCTACACCTGCGAAAATTAGCTAATGGAAGTTGTTGATCGAGTCACGAGAACATCGTGCTGCAGTGGTGAGAAAATTAATGGAGATGGAAGTCACACCTTTAGCTTCTGCTTAAGAAGTTTGCATAGTTATTGGAGGATAGATGATCCCTAAACCTCCACTTGAAATTACTTATTCACCAATGGACCTGCCACCTGAAGGGGTGAATCATAACAAAGCACTTTATCTGAAGGCTAGAGTTCTAGGTAGGATTATGCCATGTGTCATGGTAGACGATGGCTCTACATTGAATGTTTATCCAATGAAGATACTACCAGCTTTGTGTCTATTTGAAGAAGTTTTGCACCGGTATAATATAGTGATAAGAGCATATGATGACTCCAAACGGGCTGTGATTGGGACATTTGAAACGGATGTAACGATTGGAGAAGTTAAGTCCCAAGTTATCTTCACTGTGATAGATATCCCAGTAACATTCTCCCTACTGCTTAGAAGGCCATGGTTTCATGCTTTGGGAGGCGTTCCTTCTACTCTCCATCAAAAGGTCAAATTGCCTCACAACGGAAAGATAATCACTTTGGAAGTGAACGAAGAATCAGTGGTGGCTGCTTTAGGGGCTTGTGATCAACCTATAACTAGGTTTCAAGTGGCTATGATTGGTAACGAGAATGTTGGAAAACAGATTGAATTCCCTGAATGGTTGAACAAGTATATGGTGAAGCAGAACTATATACCGGGAAAGGGCTTGGGTGCGAAAGGGCAAGGTATGCCCACTTTTAATATTCAACCTGGAGAAGCATGCCCGCATGGAATTGGATATAAGGGTAAAACTAAGGGATATTCAACATCTCACAATCTTAATCTGGTTGAAACTTTTATCCGTACAACTTAAGAAAATTATAAAGGGGATTCGAAACCTATGAAGATTGATGGGATGCAAGTGCCTGGATTTGAGATTTTTAATGATGTGGTAGACTTCACTAAGTTTGATAAAGGACCCATAATAGAACTGATGTGATCTAAAGAGGAGGAAGGTTATTCTATAGACCTTGGAGAGCCATCTGTTGATGTTATGAATGAGGGAGGAGATCCGATGATGATTAAGGAAGAGGAACAGGATGAGGAGATTGAAGCTGCCATCAAATCTATCTCTAAAGCTTTGTCTATTCTTATGAAAAAGGAGGTGAAAGATCAAAAGGCAAAAGTGGAGAAAGGAATGGCCTCAGTTAACATGGTTGGAGATGCTATCGCAGAGCTTGCAAAGATCATGGCTAAAGGAAAAGCTAAGGTTGGGGAAGAACTACTAGGGGAGAAGCAGAAAGTGCTCAAACAAGACTTGGATAAGATGCTGACAGAGGACGTGGATGTTGCTGCTATAACCAACGAAGACCCTCCGCATGTGGAGGATGAAAGTGATTTCTTTGTATCTGTTTCTTCTATTTTTGATGTAAACAATGCTTCTTATAAGGCTATCAATGAAATGAAATCATCTTTTGCTTACTTGTGTGACTTTGATCCTGATAGGTCCATTCATTCATTTGAACATCCATGCAATATTTTTAGCATACATGATTCTGCATTATATGAAATTAATTTAGGTACATCTGAAACACCCAACATGGTATCCATTTCGAATGATCTCACTTGTGTTGAAAAAAGAGAGATGGAAAGAATTTTACGAAAACATGTAACAACGTTTTCTTGGTCATATGATGACATGCCGGGGGTAGACAGAGAGATAGCAGAACATCAAATTCCTACGGATCCTAAATTCAAGCTGGTTAAATAGAAGCTCAGACATCTCAGACCAGAGTGGGCAGAGAAGGTGAAGAAGGAAATTGAGAAGCAGATTAAAGCTAACTTTCTTGAGGTAGTAAAATAACCAGAGTGGGTGGAAAATGTGGTGCCAGTAGCAAAGAAGGATGGGAAGGTCAGGGTTTGTGTTGATTATCGAGATTTGAATAAAGCCTCTCCAAAAGATGATTTTCCTCTTCCACACATCGATGTCCTAATTGATAGTGCCACTAGAGCTGCCATGTACTCTTTCATGGATGGATTTTCAAGGTATAATCAGATTTTGATGAATGTTATTGATAAGGTGAAGACAGCTTTCATCACAGAATGGGGTGTCTATTGCTACAGGGTAATGCCATTTGGGTTGAAGAATGCTGGGGCCACTTATCAACGCGCAGTGACAGCATTGCTACATGATATGATTCATAAGGAGGTAGAAGTATATGTGGATGATATGTTAGTAAAGTCGATGACCCGAGATGAGCACCCAACCATCTTGGATAAATTCCTTACTAGAATTGAAAAGTATAATCTTAGACTGAACCCTAAGAAATGTGTCTTTGGAGTTACATCAGGGAAATTGTTGGGTTATATTGTGAGTGAGAGAGGGATAGAAATGGACCCAGATAAGATTCAAGCCATCAGAGAAATGCCGACTCCAAAAACAGAAAGGTAAGTTAGATCATTTTTGGGATCATTGCAGTATGTTAGTAGATTCATTGCCCGTCTTACCACTATTTGTGATCCGATATTTAAGCTATTGAGGAAATGATAACTAGTTGAATGGAATGACCAATGCCAAGATGCTTTCGATAAGATTAAGGCCTACCTGGTAAATCCTCCAGTATTGGTACCCCCAACACCAGGAAAGCCTCTAATTTTATACTTGGCTATTGAGAAGGCCTCAGTTGGAGCTATGCTAGTACAAGAACAAGAAGACAAGAGAGAGCACGTGATATATTATCTCAACAAGAAGTTACTTGACTACGAGTCTCGCTATACTATAGTAGAAAAGACTTGTTCCACTAAGGTATGGTTGACTAAAAAGCTGAGACATTATTTCCAATCTTATAGGATACAAGCAGTTGTGAAGGTTGATCCGATGAAGTACTTGTGTGAAGCTCCTACCCTGGCAGGAAAATTATCTTGATGGTTATTATTATTATCGGAGTTCGATATTGAGTACATAACGAAGAAGGTTATTAAAGGGAGAGCCATTGCAGAATTTCTTGCCAACCAACCAATTGACTTAGACTATGTAGAGAATTTGGAATTTCCAGACGAACAGCTCGCTATAATCAAGGAGGAAGCACATAGATGGACATTATACTTTGATGGTGCTATGAACAAAAAGGGAGCAGGCATTGGAGTAATAATTATCACACCAGATAATGAAGTCATACCATTATCTAAATGATTGGAATTCCCTATCACTAATAATGGGGCAGAGTATGAAGCATGTCTATTTGGTTTGGAAGCTCTTCGAATTATAGGGGTAAATGAATTAATAGTAATTGGGGATTCAGCTTTGGTCATTAGGCAAGTGGTAGGAGATTGGGAGATAAAGGAAGAATCACTCCATCCTTATTTAGAAGCTGTTTGGGCGCTAGCAGCTATGTTTGGGAAGTGTGAGTTTGAGCATGTCCTAAGAGAAGATAATCAAATGGCAGATTCTTTAGCAACTCTCGCGTCTATGTGGGAAGGTCTTCAAAAACAACCAATTCATCCAATCATCTTGGAATCATCGAAGGTTCGCTTCTACTAAAAAGCAATTATTGGAGCGATAAATATAGAAGAAAAACCATGGTATGCAAACATTGTGAGGTTCTTAAAAACTGGGTAATATCCTGATGAAGCAGACACGGCCGATCGCACATCTTCAAGGAAGTTAGCTATACAATTCAGGTTGATGGATGAGACTTTATTCAAATGAACTAGTAATGGATTGTTACTTAGATGCTTGAAAGAACATGAAGCTTTACAGATAATGCGACAAGTACATGCAGGTTCTTGTGGCCCCCACATGAATGGTTTGGCTCTTGCCAAGAAGATTCAACGATTAGGTTATTTCTGGCTTACTCTCATCGCAGATTGCATTAAGGAAGTCAAGAAATGTCATGAATGCCAAATCTATGGTGACATTAGTCACTTACCTCCGATGAAACTTCAAAACCTATCTACTCCTTGGCCTTTCTCGGCATGGGGGATAGATATTATTGGAGAAATCTGACCATCATCCACAAACGGGCATAGATTTATTGTTGTAGCGATGGACTACTTCTCAAAGTGGGTGGAAGCTGAGTCTTATACTAATATCACAGCCAAGAAGATGGCTAAGTTTATTGAAAGGCAGATATTTACACGGTATGGTATCCCGCATCACATTGTGTCTGATAATGGGGTTTAGTTTCAAGAGGCAGCAGCTGAGCTAATTAAGAAGCATGGGATTGAGCATCATAGGTCATCACCGTATAGACCGCAAGCTAATGGTGCAGTAGAGGCTGCAAACAAGTTGCTAAAGAGAATTTTATCCAAGATGGTAGCCACTTATAGGGATTGGGCTAATAAATTACCATTTGCTCTATGGGGTTACAGAACTAGTATAAGAACTCCAACTGGCCAAACACCTTTCTCTTTAGTATATGGTATGGAGGCCGTGTTACCGGTTGAGATGGAGGTTAGGTCACTTCGAGTAGCCTTAGAAGCACGAGTATCTGAATCAGAATGGGTGCGGGCAAGGTATGAACATTTGAACTTGATTGATGAGAGGAGATTGCAGGCATTGGATCATCTACAAATGTATCAGCAACGCATGGCTAGAGCATACAATAGTAAGGTAAAACCACATAAATGTCCACTAAAAGTGGGGGATTTGGTCTTAAAGCAAATGAAGCAAAGTAACACAGATGTTAGGGGAAAGTTTCACCCTAATTGGGAAGGCCCGTACATTGTGAAAAAGGTGCTTAGTAAAGGGGCAACGAAGATTATGGACATGGATAGAAATGAATTTGTCAATCCCATCAACCAAGATTGGCTGAAGCGCTACTACGTATAAAAAAGGAAAGCCTGCCAGAATTCGCAAGGGCGACCTGGTGAGAAAATAAATGGCAACAAAGAATAATAAATAAAAAAAAAATCAAGTCTGTCAGATTGAAAACCTGAAAGGGCGATTTGGGCAAAAATTAAGACAGTGAGCTAATGAGAGATATCATCCAGAAAACCTTCATAGGCTGGTTGGTAGCACAAGAGATCGTTCGAAATGTGTACCATGTCAGTATGTACCTTGATTAATTTCATTAATGAAAGAATCATTATTGCTAAAACTTTGCATGTGTCCGATAATGAGTGCATGGAAACGTTTAGTAATCGGTGCATGGGGCATGTTATTAACTCATAAAAGTATAAAAAAAATGAAAAAAAATGAAAAAAGAAAAAAAGAAAAAAATAATAATAATAAAAAGAAAAAAAAATTCCGATGAATTGAAAACCCGAAAGGGCGATTCATGCAAAAAATTAGGAATAACAGCCTGCTAGATTGAAAACTTGAAAGGGCGGTTTAGGCAAAAATTAAGGCGATCCGATAGATCAAAAACCCAAAAGGGCGGCCTATGCAAAAGTTAGGATCAGCCCATGAACACAGACACCAGTCCGACTGAACACAATTCTGACAAGGAGTATCGAAGATAGATGTACGCATTTACATGCATTCATACAATCTACGCATACATTGCACTATTCATCTGATTGTACGTGTCTTGGCTGTGTAAAGAAATTTACATGCTCACAATGTAAGTTTTCTTTCTTTTCTTTTCTTTTGCATTCAAAAGAGTGGTTTTAAGACGGGGCGGACCTCTCTTGCATATGTTTTTAGCATCAAATTTAGTTTTCATTGAAGGGGCAAAAATTTTTGTTCCAATATATATCAGTCAAATCCTAAATTGAACTTTTTTAAGAATGATTAACATGTCATCTTGCCTCTGTTATGATATGAATTTTCACTGGCATATTTTTAGCATGTATTACTATTCCGATTTTCCATTGCATGCTATGCGTCTCTACCATCATTTGGCTTTTGTTCTTGGTGATATGCACTTTGCCTCTATCACCAACCTTTTCTTTATGTTTATCTATTACACATGTTCTTAACCTCTGTGAATAAAAATATTTGCTTCAAAACCATGTGATGATAATTTTAGGCATTGTGCCTTTGTCATCACTTTCAAATCACACACGAATTTTTTAATTGCATACAACATTGTCACTACACTTTTAAAATCGCATTTTTTACTCATTGTGCTCTCTTCGTGTGCTAAAAATCTCTCCACATACCTCAATGGTTCGGAAGCCTCGAGATCACGCACACGAGGGGCAAACTGTGAGCATGGTCCGCCCCGACCTGATGATGATAAATTACCATTTTTTTTGTGTCATATAATTTATTTACGAATCCTGACTTTGAGATATGAAAGACAACTGAATGACCTAGAAACTACCAATTAGCTAAACCATTGTAGCTCTATTTTATTTTATTTGTTTTTCGTTATATTATACGACGTATTAACATTATATGGAACATAACATAACATTATTATATGTAATTATTACACATAAATGATATGTGACTTTTATATAATATAATATGTATATATAATATAACACTTATATAAACATTTTAAATTAATTAAAAAAAAAAAGAAAAGCTCTCTAAGATGGCTACGTTTTTGGCAAAATTAGTTTATAAAAAAAATATGAAAATTTAAAAAAAAAAAAAAAAGAAGTTAATTGAAAGGTGGGGAGCAGTTCTTTTTGATAGTGGCAGGACGTTTTTAATAAAATGGGAGCAGTTAATGAAAAGGAGGGAGTGAGGGGTGAGCAAGTGAGGGGTGAGCAGTTCATTAAAAATAGGAAAATGGGTGGGACGGTTTTTTGGGCGTTTTGTTTTGGAATATAAATGTGAGTTTTCCTTTTGATGGCGGGGGGGGGGGGGGGGGGGGGGGAGGATTTTTTTTTGGACAGAAAGTTTTTTTTAGGCACAACAAAGCTTTAAGAATATTTGGATTTTTATGTGGTTGCAAACTTGATTTTTATGCTTTCATCTTTAAATTCAAATTGTTCTTTCACAAATTAGTCTTAGTTCGGTTGTTAATCAATCTCAAAGTCAGATCCGGCCGTAATCCTGGACACTACGAAAAAAGGTAATTCTGAGGATAATATTACTTTCTCCTTTTTTTTATAATCATTGTAACTATTTCATTTCATTTTATCATTTTACATTACTTTGTATTTGTGACCATTCTGATGTTTTATTTGAGTTTTGCAAAGTGATTAATTATTTTCTCATGAAGATAGGGTTTGAGATTTGACTTAATCTCGAAATCGATGCCGGATGCAAATATCTTTATCTTAAGCTATATATTTCTTAGATCTTTATGATTAGGCAGTTGTAAATTCTTTACTTTTCCGCTTTTATTTTCACACTTTATATGTCTGTTTTATTTTCTTGCTTTGTTTTTTTGCTTTAGCATGTAGAATTAATTTAGGCTTAAAATTGGAATTGGCGTAAAATGGTTTAAGTGGCATAATATTTGTGAAATTAATGATTTTGAACTAGGTAGATCAATATGTTCTTTGTTCGGACTTAGAATCTCTCTAGGGGTATAGGAATCCTAGTCGGATTGGCTATACCGAATTTCCGAATTTCCCGGAAGGGCTAAACCGGGTGGCGACTCCTATTTTTCTTAAATGGTGTTTTCTAATTCCGTTTTATTTTTAACTAAAGGTATCTTTTTATATTTTAAAACTCAATTAAAATTTTTCCCGACCCGCTTCGCCGCGCGTTAAAATGTCGTCCGCTCACAACTCCACAACAAAACGGAGTCAACAAACGAAAGAATAGAACAATAATGGAAATGGCTAGATGTATGCTTCATGAGAAGGATCTGCCGAAAGAATATTGGGCTGAAGCTGCAAATACATCAGTACTTCTACTCAACAGGCTTCCAAAGAAGGCACTAGATGGAAAGACACCTTTTGAAGCATGGTATGGTTTTAAGCCCCTAATAAAAAATTTGAAAGTATCTGGGTGTTTGTTTTTTTCTCAAGTTCCACAGATTAAGCGAGATAAGTTAGACAAAAGAGCTGAGCTGGGCATTTTCATTGGATATAGCTTAACATCTAAAGCTTTTAGAACTTTTCAACTTGATATAAGAAAAATTCTAATAAGCAGAGATGTATTTTTTTATGGAGAATGATAAGTGGGATTTCAACGATAAAGAAAAACTAGCAATGCGATGATTTCAGCCAAGAGATGGTGATTGACGATCCTCCAGTATGTGGTACCAAATCACTTGCTGATATATACAAAAAATGCAATGTTGCTGTTCTCAAACCTTCGGTATATTGGGAAGTTGAGAAGGACCCAAATTGGAGAGCTGCAATGAAGGAAGAATTGGGCATGATTGAAAAAAATCAGACGTGGGAGCTAGTTGAAAGACCTCCAAATTAGAATGTAATTGGAGTTAAATGGGTGTTTAGAAGAAAGCAAAATGTAGATGGCTCGATCAACAAATATAAGGCAAGGTTAGTCATGAAAGGGTATGCACAAGTTTACGGAGTAGACTTCTTTGTTACGTTCGCTCCTGTAGCAAGGCTAGATACAATTAGATTGTTATTAGCTATTGCAGCCCAAAAGCAATTGAAAATCTATTAGCTTGATGAAATCAGCATTCCTAAATGGCTATCTTGAAGAACAGATATATCTTGAGCAACTTGAAGGATTCATTGTGAAAGGCCATGAAGAGAAGGTGTATTTATTGAAGAAGGCATTGTACGGCTTAAAACAGACACCGAGGGCTTGGTACAATAAAATAGATGAATATATGTTGAAGTTAGGCTTTGTGAAGAGTCCAAGTGAATCCACATTATTCATTAAAGGTGATAGGGTTGAATTCATTGTGATTTCCTTATATGTTGATGATCTTCTGGTCACTGGCAGCAAGCTTGAGTTTATTCAACAATTCTAGTAAGATATGATGCAAGTTTCTGAGATGACTGATCTTGGAAAAATGTCATACTTTCTTGGAATGGAAATTAAGCAAAGTGAAGGCGAAGTTTTCATTTGTCAACATAAATATGCAAAGGAAATCTTGAGGAAGTTCAACATGGATAACTGCAAAAGTGTATCTACACCTATGTGCCAAAAGGAGAAGCTTTGCAAGGATGATGGAAGTAAAAAAGTGGATGAGTCTCACTATAGAAGTTTGATTAGCTGCTTATCGTACCTCACAGCAACAAGACTTGATATATTGTTTGCTGTAAGTGTTCTTTCAAGATTCTTGAATTGTGCTAATGAGTCTCATCTTATTATTGCAAAAAGAGTTCTTCAATATGTCAAGGGAACCTCAAGTTATGGAGTTCTATTCTGTTCTTCAACGAATTTCCAGTTGCAAGGTTACTCTGATAGTGATTGGGGCAGATCGTTCGATGACAAGAAGAGCACATTTGGTTTATGTTTCAGCTTTGGATCAGGAATATGCAATTGGAGTTCGAAGAAGTAAGAGATTGTAGCACAATCAACTGCTGAAGTGGAATTTGTAGCGGTTACAGCAACAGTTTATCAAGCTCTGTGGTTGTGAAAAATTCTTAGTGATTTAAACTTCGAGCAAAAGTCAAGCACTAAGATTATGGTGGATAATCAAGCAACAATAACCATCTCTAATAATCCAGTATTTCATTGAAAAACAAAGCATTTCAGCATTAAACTTTTCTTCATCAGAGATGTTCAAAAAGATGACGCAGTGTGGCTCAAGCATTGCAAGACTGAATATCAGCTCGCAGACATATTTACAAAACCACTTTCATCAAGTAGGTTTGAAAAATATGAGAAAAAAACTTAGAGTTGTACTTACTGATGCAAGGAGGAGTGTTTGAATATGCATCAGTTATCATTTAGTTACCAGCTTGATCAACTTTACCAAGTCTTTAGGAGTTTGTTTAGAGATAGAGCTATTACTGATTTTTCGCTAGTTAGTTCCTATATTTTCTGTTTTTCAATTTATTAATCAGTGTATTTAAAGAATAGTTTCTGCCATCAATTTCAATCAATTTTATTCTCTCAATTACATTTACTCTTGTTTCTCTTTAATAAACCAACAGTTTTCGGCGTGTTTGTTAATTCATCTGCAACTCTTTCTTGTTCATCTTTTGTCACACGAATCTCTGAGTTCGAACCTAATTCATGTGCCATCTTAAAAAAAAGTTATTATTGTTAGGTTGAAAACTATATATTTGTTATTTTCCACCAACTATTTTCGTGTTTATCAATAATTATTTTTCGTCAAACATATATTTTCCGCGGAACTAATTAATGTACTAGTTTAGAAAAATTGAACACATTGATATATGATATATGTTTTTGGATGGTTGTGGAGGTGTTGGATCAGGACTCTGGTTCTTGCTATTACTTTTGGGCTTGTGTTTATCATACAAGTTATTAAAGAGGAGGCAAGAAAAGAAGATCAAAGAGAAATTTTTCAAATAGAATGGTGGTTTGTTACTAGAGCAACAACTTTCTTCTACCGAAAAACATGTCGAGCAGACAAAGTTATTCAGTTCCAAGGAGCTAGAGATTGCGACAGACAACTACCATGCAAATAGAATACTTGGCCAAGGAGGCCAAGGAACTGTTTACAAAGGAATGCTGACTGATGGAAGAGTTGTAGCTGTGAAAAAATCAAAACTTGTTGATAAAGACAAGCTCGATCAATTTATCAATGATGTTATTATACTATCGAAGATTAATCATAGAAATATTGTTAAGTTATTTGGTTGCTGCCTCAAAACCGAAGTTCCCTTGCTTGTCTATGAGTTCATCCCTAATGGGACACTTTTCGAGTTTCTTCACGATCACAAAGAGCGCGAGTTTCCGCTTACATGGGGAATGCGTTTGCAAATTGCAGCAGAAGTTGCTGGGGCAATTTCATATTTGCACTCTTCAGCTTCTATTCCTATTTATCATAAAGATATCAAGACCTCGAATATACTTTTGGATGAAAGGTATAGGGTAAAAGTTGCCGACTTCGGGACCTCGAAATCAATTTCAGTTGATGAAACCCACATGAAAACTCGAGTACAAGGAACTTTTGGATATCTAGATCCGGAGTACTACCGCTCAAGCCAGTTTACAGATTAAAGTGACATTTATAGCTTTGGAGTTGTTCTTGTCGCGCTTTTAACAGGAGAAAAAGCTATATCTATGCTGCTATCTGTTGAAGGGAGAAGCTTAGTTACATATTTTCTACAGTCAATGGAAGAGAATCGTTTGTTTGAAATTATTGATGCTGGAGTCGTAAAGGTGGGCAAAAAGGAAGAAATTATCGAAATAGCTAAGCTTGCAAAGAGCTGTCTGAATTTGTATGGGAAAAAGAGACCAAACATGAAGACAGTGGCAATGGAGTTAGAAAGGATTAGATCATGTGAATATGAACAAGAATTTTACGAGGATGATTATGAAGTAGGAGACTATAATGTGTCATGGGAAATTACTTCATCTTCAACTAAGTCGACGCACAACCGTTCCCAACCATTGGTTCCTGCAACCTGTCAGTGATCTGATAAATAAAACAAATTTCTTGTTTCGTATGGAAATGCGTTAATTTGTAGGATTTTTGGAGATGGTGTTTGTAAATGATTGTTTTTGTTTCTCCTGAAAGTTTGTATTGGTGTGCTTATAGGAAAAGTGCAACAATGACATGCCTCTCTGTCCCGCATTCTCTTGTCTCTGTACTTTGTACTTGTTAATGCTTGTATAAGTGTAATAATTGATGCCAGGTATTAGCAGAAGCAATAGCTGAAAAAGTGTTTAACAAGATGGTGCCTTTTTGAAAGGTATTTGCAAGGGCAAAATGTTAGCAGGTGTTGAACATGATGCAGAACTAATGGCCTACAACAATAACTGTAATACGTCTGAGTTCTTTTTTGATTTTGCTCCCAACTATATATGAAACAAATATGACAATATGTGTAGGTGTTGCAGGCTAAAGTTCAATGGCGATAAGGGTTTGTTTACAATGAAGGACAAGAAACTGATACAATTAAGGGTTTGTATATTAGCCGCAGGAGAAATAAATGTCGAATGATATGAATTTGTTTGCTCCTTGGAACGCAATAACTTTGTTTGCTCGACATTTTTTCAGTAGATGAAAGTTGTTGCTCAAGTAACAAACCACCATTCCGTTTGAAAAATATATGTTTGATCTTCTTTTCTCTTCTCCTCTTTACTGACTTGTATAATAACCACAAACAGGTAAGTAACAGCGAAAACCCAAATCCTGATGCCACACCTGCGCACTCGTTCAAAAACATACATCATAAATCTTGTGTTCAATTTTCAAAATTTAGTACAGTAATTCAGCAGCAAATTAATGTCAGATGAAAAATAATTGTTGATACACACGAAAATGATTAGTTGAAAATAAAAATTAGTTTTCAACTCACCACCAATAACCTAATAGTTTTTGTAATTGGAATGGGCATGACAGACTTGCCCATGATTTCTTCCATCACCATTGTAACCTTCAATACAAATACAGGTATAGCTTCCCACTGTCTTGTGACCAGTACTAGTACTTGTGAAATCATTGAGGCTCGGATCAACACATTCATCTATATCTGTGAAAGCAAAATGAAAAATGGTTAAATAAGAGTCAATCATTCACTATATGCCAGCGATCAAGTAGTTAATACATAACAAATTGACACCCATTTGAAAGATAAGGATTGCCATGGAATCCAACCTAGCAATTACAGAGATACCCATACCAATCTTTTTTTAGTTGCAATGTTATTAAGGACGTAGGACCTAATGAAATTTAGACATTTTAACTAATTTTAGTCAACTTTTAATCTCCGAGTTTGTTTTCTTCTTTTACACGAGTCTTTTTGAATATTCGTGTACTGTGATCCTACTCCTAATGTATATATCGTATGATAATCTACAATCAGATTCAGTATCGTAGAAAAGTATAATTTACCATTCCAAGTTTTAGTCTTTGGAGAAATTGGAGGGACAAGGACTACATTATCAAGAACTAGAATTTTAGTAAGTTGAAAAAAATCGGAAAGCCAAGGATCACAATTTCGATAGTATTTCTTTGTTATTTACCACTCAC
>CATIWQ010016762.1:0-32644 GCA_949673415.1 Euphorbia schlechtendalii | reverse complement strand
TGTTTACGTGTCATATTGTGTTTTTCGTGTTGAGTCTTTTATATTAATCAAGTTATATTCTTTGGAGTTAACTTTAAGAGTGATTTCAGGGTTAACAAGATTGTGTATAATCACTGGATCTGTGATTATAATGCTGTTTAGTGAGCCAACATTTTTGGAATGGTAACTTGCTTAATATGGCTATATGAGAGCGACCCATACTAAGCATAGTATTATTGTTATCCAGGTTTATATAATCGTCTTAATTCATTTACGCTAGACTTAGAAAAGTCATTTCATGTGTTGCTCTGTGGTGAATAATTGAATATCTGAGTGTCTAGAACCGAATCTGTTAAAGTAGTCTGGTGTACATAATATCTTTGATGATTTTGCATGTTTTCTTTACTATACTTGTTCATAGGGATAATCTATACCGATTTCTTCTACTCTAATCTATTTATACATTTATTTATTTATTAACCATTATATCCCAACCAACCCATCAACAATTAAATTATCTATTTTACTTTCTTTGTTTGTTACTCTAGTTGGTCTTTAGAACTGGTTCCTTCCCTGTGGGTTCGATATCTTTTAAAAGTACATCACAACTGTATACTTGCAGTTATCATCATTTTTCTATTTGATAAGTGGTATTGACAACATTGTTGGCCACTTTTCCACTAATAAGGTTAATAGTTTGTTCACAAGATTCGGCTATATATCAATGGTGCCAAAAACTTGTTCACGAAAAATATAGGTGTTGTCAGTACCTCTTAGAAAAATGATGATAACTGCAAGTATACAGTTACGATGTAGTTTTAAAAGATATCGATCCCACGGGGAAGGGCTAGTTCTAAAGATCAACAAGGAATATAAAATATGGAACATAAAATATAATAAGGTAAAGTTTTAGGAAAGAATGATTAGAATGAAAAACGAGTAAATATAAGTATGAAAGATTAGAGAATCTAAATATATAGATTTTCCCTACGAAATAAGGATAGCAGAGAAAGAATGCAAGTTCAACAAAGTTGTTATGATTCACTAAACTAATCTAATAGACTCGGTTCTAAATACTCAGATGTTCAATTATTCGCCGCAGAGCAACACATGAAATGACTTTTCTAGATCTAGCGCAAACGAATTAAGACTATCATATAAACTTGGATAACATCAATACTATGCTTATTACGGGTTTCTCTCACATAGCCACATTTAGCAAGTTACCATTCCAAAAATGTTGGCTCACTAAACAGCAATATATCACAGATCCAGTGATTATACATGATATTCTTAACCCCGAAATTACTCTTAAAATTAACTCCAACGAATATAACTTGATTAACATGAAAGACTTAACACGAAATACGCATTATGACACATAGACATATCATAAACTTCGAAATAGAAAGTATAGGCAGAAAGTAAAGCAAAGTTATAAGGTATGTAAGTGAAAGCTAAAGTTGATCAAACCATATCCACTCTTTAATGGGAGTCATCAATTCCCGCAATTCATCCGTCTGCTTTGAATTCGGTCTCGGCCCGTACAGAACCTTTGCTAGGACGCTATTCTTTGCGAATATCGAACAAACGAATATTGAAGAACGAAAACTTTTATTGACAAGTGATTTGCAAGTACACTTATACAACAATTGCTCTAGAATATAGAGAATCTAGTGATCGAAACAAGGATTCGAATCACTTAAACTTTTTCTCGCTAACACTTATGAACGTAGCGAACTCTCTATCTACAAACTATACACTATCTTTCACCCTTTTCTTCTGGACACCATGCATGAAATTTGTGAGGATTGGAACCCTATTTATAGAGTTCGAAGGGTTGCATCTATCTAAACAAAGGGTTGTGTCCATTGGTGAATGATTGCATTTCTTCATTGTGATTGGTTGAGAAGCTTTGATTTTATCCACAATGGATAGGCACCTTTTCATGATTGGTTGACTTCTAATAAGTGTCTTTTCGTTGGTAGTTGATGGCGATTGATCATGCTTATTTGGTGGTTGGTAGTTAAGAAGATAATACCAGAAAACCGTCCATGTCGTGACCGTGATATATATGTCGCTACCGTGAATCTTTGATTGGTAGACTTCTATTCTGAAGAAGAACAAGTCAAGACTGCGAATGGTTGTCGCAACCGTGAGTTGAGTTTTTCTTCAGAATTCTCCTTATAACTTCACCGATCTTTGACAACTTCGATCCTAAGCCAAATCTTTAAGTTCCACGCATCTTTTTCCACCTTTTTCACTCATTTTTCATAAAATTCCACTTTAGATCATTTTACTCCCGAGATTTACCTAGTATCTGCATGTGCATCAAAAACAATTACATACCACTTGAAATCTTTTATATAAAGTATAAAAATGACTTAAACTATAGTGTTTAGTGTATAAAATTAATATGATATTAAGTGTAACTATACACTTATCAAACACTTGTACTTTAAAGCCAAAATCGTGCGAACAAGTTATTAAACTTATCAGTAGAAAAGTGGTGAACACCCTCTAGCTGGTAAGAATGGTGTTTGTCTCATCTTTTTGACTTGTTTACGTGTTGTTAATTTTAATCTCTTATTTAGGAGGTTAACTTGGAAACCTCTACCGGCTCGTCGAGGCAGATTAGTTCCGAGTCGATTCGAAATGACTTGGTGATGTTGGCTGCCAATGACCTTCCATATATTATGTCCCAATGTAGAATATTTTGAGGACTATCTTACCTCTTCCTTCATAGAGGGAGGAGTTGGAGACTCAAACTCTGATGCAGACATCCAAGGAGATTTATATATGAACCACTGAGGTATGTTTGTTACTTCTTTTTCGTTTAATTTTTCTGCTTGTTTTTACATCATGACTTGGTTTTATTCAGTTGGCGTCTCAAGCAGTTGACTTGGTGAGGAAAAGCCGGGATGTGGGCCGGGCAGAGCATACATACGAGCTTACTTGTCAAGAGTTGGAGATGGATGATGGCCAAACTTCCGTCATCCCCAAAGATGTTGAGGGGGCAGTGATTGATTTTTTAATTTTACCTTTTTATACTTTATTTGTAAGGTTGTTCCTGCCATTTTGGCTTTTGAACAATTTTTGAATATTTTTGCATCTTTTCAATCATCTCGATTATGTATTTGAATTTATTACTTATGCCTTAAGCCAATCTTCAAATCTTAAGGCCCCCATGTTAGTTTTGTGGTTCTTAGAACCCAGGTACTTGTGTTGCCTTGATGGCTAATTACTTTTGCCAACTTTGAAAAACTTCAATTTTTATGTCTTAAGCATTTTGAGCCGTCCAAATGACCTTTTGCCATTTTTAGATTTTTAGGTCTTAAGTATTTTGAGCAGCCTAGATGGCCTTATGTTTGCCTATTTTTAGATTTTTAGGTCTTAAGTATTTTGAGCCACCTAGATGGCCTTATGTTTGCCATTTTTAGATTTTTAGTTCTTAAGCATTTTGAGCCACCTAGATAGTCTCATGTTTGCCATTTTTAGATTTTTGTTCTTAAGAATTTTAACCCGCTAGATGTTTAGCTTTTGGTTTATGTTTTGTGCAATCTTAAAGTATGATCAGTACTTAAATGTGCACGTTTTGAATGAATCAACTTTTATTAAATAAATTGAAAATTAAACTCGAGAATTCTACACGTTCGCTTATCTATCTTTTCTAGGCAGCTCTGCCGCGTTAAAAACCTCTAAGGAAAAAACCCAATGGTAAAAAGTCCATAAAAGGAAATGATTACGGCCTCTAGGTCCCTCTAACAGTCGCTAGCCGCGAAATACGGCCTAAGTTTTGAGATGTTCCAGGTTCTTGGGACCTCATTGCACTCCATTACATGTAACTTGTAGGTTATTGATCCCACAACTTGTGAAACTTTGTAGGGGCCTTCTCAATTTACCCCTAGCTGGGCTTTGCCTTCCCGTGTGCCTGCGAGGTAGTGGCCTCTTTAAAGACCATGTCCCCTTCCTAGAGGTGGATTTCTTTTACTTTCCTATCGTGGTAATTGGCAATCCTAGTCTTGTAGGCTTCCATTATGATACAGGCTCTTTCGCACTTCTCTTACAAGTTTTCTAAGTGGTATCTCATGTTGAGGTCATTTTCTTTATCCGTGTAGTACGCCACTCGATCGGAGGGTGAGCTGATTTTGATGGGTAACACACCTCGACCCCGTAAACCATTGAGAAAGGTGTTTCTCCAGTAGATAAGCATGGGTTCATTCAGTATGCCCATGGGACCTTGATTTGTTCGTCCAGCCAGACTCCTTTCCTTTCCACTACCCTCTTCTTTATTCCTTAGCCTAGTGTTTTATTCATGATCTCGGTTTGGCTGTTGGTTTGAGAATGGGCCAACGAGATGAAGTGATTTTCAATCTTTAATTCTTTATAGAATTCTTCGAATTTGTTGGATCTGAACCGAGTGTCATTGTCGGAGATGTTTCAGTGTGGCACCCCAAATCACGCTATGATGTTTTTCTTGACAAAATCCAAGATCCTTTCTAATGTGATGCTGCTTAGTGCGACCGCTTCAACCCATTTTGAGAAATGGTCAATGGCCACCAAGATCCATATTCTTTGGTCGCTTGCTTCTAGCAATGGTCCCTCTATGTCTATCCCCCATGTCATAAAAGGCCAAGCAGTTAGTAACGGGTGTTGGACAGCGTGTAGCACATGAGACTTTTGTTCATGAATCTGGCATTGATGATAAGATTTGATGTACAAGTGTTCCAGCCGCTTGGTGTGAACCGCAGTCACCTTCATGAAGCTCTTGTAAAATTTATACCCCTTCCTGAGCTATTATGCATTTTTTCCAAACATAGGAGTATGACTTTTTGTAGAGCTCACCATTTAATAAGGAGAACTGCATGGCTTTCCTTACTATTTTGGTATCCTCCATCACCATTTAATAAGGAGAACTAAATGGCTTTCCTTACTACTTCGGTAGCCTCTATCTTATCCTCTAGCAATAGGTTGGTGGACAGGTACTCGTATATGGGTTTCATCTAACCCAAATCCTATTGTTATTAACAGATTCGTATTTGTCTCGTTATTATTTGGATGCATAATTACCTCATATGGGCATGTGAGGTTCTTCCAATCCTCTTTGCTAGAAGTCACCTTCGCTAACTCGTCTGCCCTCTCATTTTCTTTCCTAGAAATATGCTCGATTTTATAGGCCGTTCACTTTGACTCTAGTTTTTCTATTAGATTTCTTACCTATGAGAGAGACTTAGCGATTTCTGAATCTATTATCTCAAAATTTCTATTGATCTTTTGGCGGAGAAGGATATGAATCTCCCCAAAGTGTTGATCCTACCGTTTAGTCTCTAGATATCATTCAAAGTTCGAGGCTATTCCATTTTTAGGATTGCCTCGATTTTTTCTAGGTTTTCCTCGATTCCCCGCTTCAAGATCATAAACCCTAAAAAATTTTCCTCCCTTTACACCAAAGGTGCATTTTTTGGGGTTGAGTTTCAAGCGATATTCTTGCAACACCTTAAAAACCTTCTTGACATCTTTTGCATTATAAGCTTCATCCTTGCTCTTAATGATTATGTAATCTACATAAACTTCTACCTATTTGCCTATCTCGTTTTAAACATTTCATTGACCAACCTTTGATAGGTTACTCCAGCATTTTTCATCTAAAAGGCATAAGGGTGTCGTAGTTCATACCTTTGTGAGTTATAAAGGATGTCTTTCCTCGTTGACAGGGTGCATGGGTATCTAGCTATACCCGCATTCATCATCTAACAATGAATAAACTATATAGTCCACCATTGTGTCTGCCATTGATCAATTCTTAGAACGGGGTAGCTATCTTTGGGGGGGTGGCCTTGTTTAAGTCAGTGAAGTGTATGCACATTCTATAGGCTCCACTTGGCTTCTTCACTAGTACCACATTGGATAACCAACTCGGATACTAGACTTCTCTAATGTGTCCTGCCTTCCTCTTCGATGGCTTGCTACCTTTCTAGTGAATGTTTCCTTTTCTTTTGGATGACAGGCTCAATGTTAGGTTTAGACTTAGTTTGTGTTGCATTACCTCAGGCTTGGAGCCTACCAGGTCTTTCGAAGGACCATGAGAACACATGTTGTTAGTTTGTGAGTGTGCATATGATTTTTGCCTTTACATCGTTGAAAAGGTTTTTTCCAATCCTAAGTGAGTGCTCTGGCATAACCTGAGCTCTTCCAATTCTTCAATTACCTCGATCTTATCCTGCTGGTCCGGCTCGTACTCCTCCTCCACCAGGAGTAACTCTCTATGCAATGAAGCCAAGTATGCATCTTGTGCTACTTGCGGGTTACCTATTAAAACCATCGTTCCTCTCTTGGTTAGTATAAAAAATACCAATTCTATTGGAGAGATGAGCATCCGAGTTTCAGTTTGAAAAAGTCTACCAAAAATGATATTGATTTTGACCAAGATATCGGTGATTGTGAATTCTTCCTCCCCACGCTATTTGTGTTTGAGGCTACCCATTTCTACCTCCAATGTGACCTCATCTAATGATTTTATGGGTTGCCCATTTAACCCAATGAGTGGTGAGCAGACTACTTGAATTCTGAAGTGATGTACTCCTAACTTTTCAATGATGCTCTTGATGATGATGTTCACTGAGCTACCAACATCTAAAAGAATCCTTCTTACCGTAAAGTTTTCCATCGTTACTTCAACAACAATGGGGTCTGCATCCTGTTTTTCAACCAAAGAACTCTTTCTGAATGGTTTTAAAATTTCTACCTTGTCATCAACATTAGATTTTTTAGAGGATGAGCTTTTAGCTTTCTTCTTGGGTGACTCAAACTCTGGCCCTCCTGCGAACACCATGATGACTCCTTTTGCACCGCCTGATTTTTTGTTTGAGTCATCCTCTTTTTCATCTTCACTTCCATCTTTTCTTTCGTGCCTCTTGGTGATTCCTTTCACGAACTGGCTAAACTTGCTTGCCTTGATCAGATCATGTATTATATCTGCCAATGTTATGCAGTCATCCGTGTGATGACCCTTCGCTCTGTGGTATTCGTAGTACTTATTCAAATCCCTCCTTAGGGATACTCCTTCGGGGATCTTGGTGAAACGAATATTCTTCCTTTCTGGAGTTTTCTTAATAACCACTAGTATATGGCTTAAAGATACATTCAATCTGGGGTGGTCTTCTTCTCGATCATGGATCCACCCCAACTTGATCCCCCTTGACCTTTCCTCCTTCTATCATCGAATTTAGGTCTGTCATCTCTTTTTGCTTCTTTTCCCCAGTTCTCTCTTCTTCGATTGAAATTCATTTATCTATCGGGATCAAATCTTTGGCCATTCCCGTCATTTGTTGCAAACTTTTAGGATGTCTTAGTTAAGATCGGTTCATGAGATCTCTACTTCTTATCCCCTTTAACATTGCTTCCTTGGCGATGTTGAAGTCCAAGTCTCAAACCTCCAGACAGGCTTTGTTGAATGGATTATAATATTCGTCGAGGCTGTCTTCTATGCCTTGATTATTTCATGTATACTCCTTGTTACCAATCCGGCTGGGTCGGAGCCTAGGAAGTGTTTGCAGAATGCATCACTTAGTTTATCCCAACTCCCTATGGAATGGAGGGGAAGTGAGGTAAACCACCATGTGGCTGGGCCGCCTAGCGTGGTTGAGAAATACCTGCATATGTACGCCTCCGTGGCCCCAGCCATCTCCATTCGATTTTTAAAATCCGCAGCGTGGTAATTCAGTTCATCTTTTCCCGTGTACTTGTCAAAAGAAGGTATGTAAATGAGTCGCGGAAGGATTTGTTCGAGGATGTTTTTCTTGAAAGGCGAGAAATTGGTTCTAGATGTCGCCTCTTGGTAGGGCACAGCTAGTTTTGCGAAACCTTCTTGGCTTTCTTCTTGAATTCGGGGTCGTCTTCCATTTTGTTTTCTAGTTCAATAGCCCATTTAAGCTTCCTTGTCTTTGGGATTGATTCAGGCGGCATGCCTGTTCCTAATCCTTGAATGGCAGCGAATGTCGGGCCGATATCTCCAAGCGGTATATAGCCATCTTTCATGGAGATCACCAACCCTTAAAGCAGGGACAATTGTGTTGATTAGCCTATTGGTCCCTGTACCAAGTTAGTTTGTGAGGTGATTGTGTCCGAAATCTTCATGATTGCTACGGAGGCTATTAGAGGGTTTGTGTGGGGGATTATTAACGTGAAGGCTGGTAGCGTGACATTCTTGTAAAGATAGGGTGACATGTGTCCTTGATATGCACTCTCTAAATCATAGATCAAATTACGAGGTGGGATTCTTTCCCTCTTGGATATGATTAGCTCGTCCTTGCTTAAATCCTCGTATATGAAGCTCGAAGATAGATACATGTCAACTATCAATTTTTGGTACGCTTCTAGCTCCTCTGGAGCGATTTTGTATTTTTATTGCAGATGAAGGAGTGGGTTATCCCCTTGTCGATTTTGTTTATTCAAGACAGTAATTGAACTTGCATAAGTTGCAAGGCGGAAATTCAAAAACTTAAAATTAACTTGAGGATCTCCTAAGCATGCTGTGAGAGGACGACACAGAGCGATGGGCCGAGAGCGCGTGGAATGAGAGGCGCGGTCCACCGAGGTGTTTGAAAAAAGGTGCATCGGGTTGAGGACCAGGGAAAAAGGTTGAAAGAGAGAGCGAAAAATGTTTTAGATCAGTTCAAACACAAATCCGCCATCTCTTAGTGTGGAGTCGCCACCTGGATAAGCTCTTTCCAGGAATTAGAGTCCTATGAGGCATAACGTCCGGGGGACGGCCCACTAAGACACAGAGATTCGGGTCCTGGATAAGTTGCTTATTTCTTAAGTGATCACATTATATTACATCCACAGAAAACCGTATTTTCTTAGTTATGCATATTCGCACTTAGGTCATTTTTAGACTTTAGATGCATGATTCAAGTATAGAAAAAGCAGTAAACCCATCCACAAAACAGTAAGTAAATACGAAAATAAAGGCGGAAAGGTAAAGGTTACAAAAATTACAAAAATCAAGGGATGCAACCGCCCGCTAACCTATTAATTACATTTCCTCAAAAATATGTGTAATACTTGAAGGAAAAAATGAAATCCTAAACATAGATCTAACCAGCATCCACAAAGGTTAGCACAAGGATATCACATATGTTCGATTTAATTTTAGCAAGGCCCGTGTGGCATAATTAAAATATCGAAGGTTTAAATTTGTTATTTTAAATAAAAATAATTCATTTTTATTTACATGTATGTTGATCAATTTTATTAGTTGATCGCATGGTACAAGGTGAGGTCTATTATCCGGGAATAATTTTAATTCCCTTCATTGGGGTATTCTAAAAAAATAAAGAAAAGAAATAAAGATGAAGAACAGAATTACAACATTATTTACATAAAAAGAAATAAAAATATTCCTAGGTCAACAAATAAAATCAGAAAAAGATGAAGCAGACGATGAGCACGGAATTCGTAGTTCTAGGAACTCAGAGGCTTACCCTTGCGGTATGAATCCATTTCGGCGTATTCGTTCGATCTCCGGGAGCGTTCCTCGTTCGTATTTGTAGTTATTGTGGTTTAATGTGGAAAAATATGTGTTTATTTATCCAAAAAGATAATCAAACTCGGGTTCTAAATTTGTTTTAGATCCTAGAATATCTGAGGATATTTAGAAGAAAAGTTGATAAAAAAAAGATTTGAAAACAATTAAAATTTGGAATCCAAACATTTTATGGATCTGAATATATTTGAAGAAAATATTTATCCGAAAGAGAATCAGAGTTGGGTTTTAAATTTGTTTTAGACCCGAGGATATCTGAAGATTTTTTCAGAAAAAAAAAGATGAAGAAATTTGATTTTAAGATGAAGAAGTTTACAATCCAAGAAAATGTTAGAAGAAAAGAAAGTATTTTTGTTATATTTGTCTGTGTTTTTTTTTCTGAAAAAGAGAATTTTTGCTCTGAAATTTCGAGCCCCCTTCAATCCAAAAAGGTCTGACTATTTATAGGAAAAAAAACCGAAAATCCAAAAAAGGTAAGTTTTTTCGGCGAGGGGTCTCGCCGGAAAAAAGTTCGGCGAGGCCACTCATCGAGTCTTTGGCGAGGCCTCGCCAACGACTTTGGCGTGGGAGCCTTGCCAAGTTTGGCGAGGCAGCCAAACCTTGGCGAGGCCTGCCTCGCCAATGAGTTTGGCGAGGCTGCCTCGCCAAGGTGTTTCGGCGAGGCTCGCATCGCCAAAGCCCATTATTTAGCGAGGCCTACCTGGGACCTAGGATTCAGTCTCCCTCGTGTTTCTGTTTCTTGAATTTTTTTATTATTATTTTTTTATGTATTTTCATTTTTTCAATTAATTTCTAAATAAAATTAAATAACGTCCTTTTGAATTTAGAGACGAGGAGGATTCCTATTCGGATACATCTGGATACTCGAAAATTGTGTGATTCAAGGATAAAATCCCCGAAAAGCCATCATCATTGAACGCTCGAGCTGGTACAAAATTCTATGCTCACAACTGCCCCTCATGTGATCATTGCTAGTTGTATAACCAGTATAATCACACGAAACGAGTGTAGGGATAGAGAGAATACCTGATCGGTGTGGTTAGTGACTTCTTGTTCCCAATTGGTGATAACATAGGCCTTCCTTTCTAGCACTGTGTCTTAATAGAGTTGTCCGTCTCTTTCTTCAGAATCCCTTAGGTACTTGATGCCCCTTGTGGGCAGGTCGACCGTTTCTTTCTACGGCATCCCTGTTGTAGTCGGCAACCGTTTCATTCTCCGATTGATAAGTGAGACTATTTCTTTCTTCAACCATTGAGATAACTGTTTCCTTCTTCGGTTATGTTTTGAATTTCCTTAATAGGATGTTGACTTTTTTTCCTGTAACAAATCAGAAAAGATAATGTTAATACATTTGATGATGAATGTTTTAATTATTTGATTGAGTTTATGCAAATCAAAAATTTTTTCCCCTTCAATCAAAAATTAAAACATGATAAGTAAATAAGTTTAATTAGGGGATGTCCAGAGAACCGCTCCGTTGTTTAGGAGGCTTTTGTGGTGTTGCAATGTTGACTTTAGGCTTGAGTGGGCCGTCGTCTTGTTTGTAGGTTCCTCATGTGGAGGTGGGGGTTCTTGGCATAGTCTTTATCTGTAAATGACATGATGTGAATGTAATGTATGCATTTTTTATGCATGAACAATATTTATCATATGATGTATGTTCGTTTGTTATAGGCATCGTGGGCTTCATCCATTGAAGAGCCTTCTCTTGTGCTAGTGCATGGTTGCCCCTATGGCTTGTCTTGTTTGGGATTCCATGGATGAATCCCTCAAAGCGATGACCATGGGTTCGTTGAATCAGATTCGAGTTCAAAGCTTGGATCTGGTTTGAGGAAATTATGGATTAGTCGTTGATCCCTGATTGTGTCGGCGATGATCGCTTGGAAGTCGTTTTGCCTGAAGTGTTGAAGGTATGTGAAGTCTCATATAGTTCCTAGGAGGAGATGATGAATTTAATATTTATTTGGTTCTAATTTCTGCATAGATCGCCCTTGCGAGTTTTCAATCTATCGAACCTTGTCCTAATTTTTGCATGGACCGGCCTTTTAGGTTTTCAATCCAGCAGACTCATTTTTCTTTATTTTATTCTTTATTTTTTCATTTTCGGGATGTTTACGTGCGATATTCTACCATCGGCATGCAAGCAATCAAAATAAGCATATGCATAAAGATTCAGCAAAAATCACAATTCATTGATGAACTTAACAAAGGCATAAATGTTTCAAATGATTTGACCCCTACCATCAATTAGCCTTTTCAGGTTTTCTAACCAATGTGGTTCTCTCGATGTCCTAAGTTTTACCTGAGCCGCCCTTTTCGGGTTTTCAACTCAGCGAACCATTCTTTTTCTATTTTGAAAAGAAGCCTTAATTTTTGCTCAACTAACTGAGTGTTAATTGACAAGCTAATTACAATTATATTTTTTTAGTTCGTACTACTTTTCATTGATTTATTTCTTTCTACCTATGAGTGAAGCAATTGTGTAAGACTTGGTAGATTTGGTAGATCGACTGTCATCCATGTCTATGACTTCAGTTGTTATCTCGTTCAACGTTTCTGATCGATTGGTTAGTACTCATGCCGCTTTGCTAGCTTGAGGTGTATGTGATGATGAGTCTTGATCATTGGTGTTTCTTGCAATGATTGCCCCATAAATAGTAGCTAGCCATGTGAAGGAACTGTAGACATGTTCAACGGTCTGACTCCTTTTTATCTTTAGCATTAACTCTTGTTTGATTATCCCATGAATGATGGTGATCCGTGTGATGGAGTTGTTGACATGTTCAACGATCTGACTCCTTCTTTGTGACATTACGTTAGTTGTTTGGTCCCAACTTCGTTGGTCGACATTTTGGCATTATTCTAGCTCAGTCCTTTTGATCTTTGCGTGATTAATTCTCTTGGTTGAGTTAGTGGACGTTTTGTGCTTGGAGATTTTTCCATTGATCTTTCATCTTTGTAGGATGAAGCAATTGATATCACGTGTTTGTCTAAGTACATGTGTTTACCTCTCACTTTCCCTCAACGGTCAAATCATTTGAATTTTTGGGGAATCCATTTGTACCCAAATTAATTTCATGAAATGATGTGTCACGTGTGCTAAAAACAATATGTATATGCTTATGAGAGTGCGTGCTGTCATTGATAGAATACCGAGCAAGTAAGCAAAGTTCAATTTATTCAAAAAATAATAATTCAAGAGGCCTGTGGGCAAAGTAGCTGAAAGCTAAATTATTACATAATCATTCATCACGGGTTAGTGCCCCCCATAGGTGTCCATGGATTCGAAGTGCTCCATCCGCTCTGCCTTCTCAAACACTTCTTGATAGCTAGAGAAGTTATCAGATCCGAATTTATTCCTGTATGGTGGCAGTGCATCGTCCAGTAGCTTTGTTATCATCTCAGGTAGGGTCAAACGAGTCTGCAGCCTAACTTGTGTAGCCATCCAACGCGTATAGTATGATTTGAAGCTTTCACCCTGCCTTTTTCTTATAGCCTCCAGATGTTGCATTGTGCTTTCCATTTGAGAGTTGAAACTATAATGCCCCAGCATAGCTTCAACGAGGCTATTTCAATCGGTAGCTATGTTCAGCGGAAGGTGGCTATACCATTCATTGACTAGGTGGCCCAAGGTGACGATGAAAAACTTAGCCATCATCCGTTTGCTAACCCTTAATGCTCTCATCACCGTTTGATAATGCGTTAAGTGAGCACGCGGGTCGCCAGATCCTACGTACTTCTCAAACTGCGGCATTGCAAAGTTTGGGGGCAAGCTGTCTTCATCCCCTACTATCGGTTGTGTAGGGTATGTATTCCTTAGGTGACCACCATGAGTGGCCAAGAACTATTGCCATAATTCCGCCATGCCAGGTTGTTGGAAGATGGCGTTCTTAGTGTTTTGATGAGAGTTATATTACCCCTAGGGAAATGCCACAAAATGGGGCAGTTGAGGTGCCTGGAACCGTGAGGCGATCGACGTACTCTAGTTAGGAACAGTGTGTTGGGTCATTCCTTGGTAGAAAGGCCTTGGTGCGAATGCCGACTGGATAGTTTGTCCAGGGAAGAATGGATTCTAATTCAACTGACTTTGTCCTGCCCTAAACTGATAAAAGGTGGTTAGGGGCAACATGTGAGAGGTGGGAGGTCCCCTTGTTGGGTTGATGTTGTTAAGGGTGACCTCTAGGTTGGTCACTGTATTCTAGGCCCTCCCAACATGTTGGCGAATGAGTGATGCTAGCTGTTCGCTATTGGCAAAGGCATTCAAAGCAGCTGCAATCTCGGTGCTCACCAATGACTGCTGAGAATTTTATCTCGTAAGGGCAGGGTGATCTTCCCTTGTGCCTTTTCCTTGTGGATTGGCCATGACAGATGTGCATTGAACCAAATCTGAGTCTGAATCCGAGTCCTCACTTGAGTCAATGTACGGAACCCCTTCTAGACTGGCCACGATCGGAGAAACATGGAGCAGTCAATGAGTGGGCCTTTTCCAAGCCTAGATACACAAGCAAACGATTAGATTGTGCATGAAATATTCATGATGTGATACATGATGTGGGAAATGCATGAGATTTTTAATGTTGTGGCTGCATTCAAAAGGGGTTAGCATGCCATTATGTGAAATAACATGTATGTCAATCCATTTGAAACAAACAAGTTAGTCGTTAGGTAAAAGTGAAAACATGTGGAAATGAAAGTCCAACATCGGGGGTTGGATTTGAGAATTGTACAATGTCTGTGTGACATTGTAACATGAGTGATGTAAGTGAGGTGACTAAGTTACCTATGTGGTAATAGGTCAATGGTTTGAGGTTTTGTACTATGACTAGATCTCATGGAATGAGGAGGTCAAAATTGTTTCGAGTAAGCAGTGTGACATACCCTAATAAAATGAAAACAACTACCGTATGTAGCTACCAAATGAATGATTTGGTTTTTTTGCCCAATTAGGGAAGAGTTTTTGGATACCTATGTGGTCATCACTATTTAAGGGTATGTGGTGATACGTGAATTATTGCCTCGTGTGGGTGAATGATTCGGGTATGAAGCATATACCCTTGAAGATTTGGTAAGGTAAGACTTTTAAAGTAAGCTCACCCCGTGAAGGCTTAGGTTAGGACATCAACTAGGATATCCTTTAATGCGAGAAATGGTTTCGGTAGGTATTTGCCCCATTTGGGCTTTTGGTGTGTGTAATTGCCCCGGAAGGGCTATGAGTTGGTTGTCGAGTGGACATCTCAAAGGTAATGTGTGGGATATAATATTGCCCCTTATGGGCTAAGTTTCGGATGTCAAGTAGACGTCAAGCAATAAAAGAAAGGTATGCTTGTAATGTATAGGCTAATAGCGGGATGTCAAGTGGACATCTCCCTGAAAAGGGGTAAGTGATGTTCCTAAGTGGTTTTATGTTGTCCTAGGGTGACACAATCTATAGTGTTGAATGTGCCTAAGTGTAAGTGACACCGATGATGATAACACGATATGTACATTTAATATCATGAGTG
This sequence comes from Euphorbia schlechtendalii, assembly GCA_949673415.1. Taxonomy (NCBI): domain Eukaryota; kingdom Viridiplantae; phylum Streptophyta; class Magnoliopsida; order Malpighiales; family Euphorbiaceae; genus Euphorbia; species Euphorbia schlechtendalii. Next base: position 17,617 of record CATIWQ010016762.1, on the reverse strand, counting down.
TGTGTGTGTGTGTGTGTGTTCGAGTATCTGCACAAAAATGCGTGGTTAGTATGACATTTGTACAATAATAAGTGTGTAGCACATAGCATGCAACGTCCAAACTTCCAACCATAATAAGTGCTCCACCTGCTCGAGTACTATCTTTTCTCAAGGAGGTAGATTTGTATAAGAGAAAGCTTCGTGGTAATAGGGGTACCTTAGATTTATGGGCTAATCCCTTCTACTGCAATGTGTTATTATGAATATGTCATAATTAAGAGAAAATGGAATAATGTGATCAATAATTTTCGGCACCTATCCAAAATCTAAAACCTTTGAAAAAAAGCTTTTAGAAAAAATCCCCAGTGGAGTCGCCACTGTGAGCGGACGATACGGAGCGATGGGTAGAGAGCGCGTGGAATGAGAGGCGCGGTCCACCGGGGTGTTTGAAAAAAGATGCACTGGGTCGAGGACCCGGGAAAAAGGTCAAAATAGAGAGTGAAAAATGTTTTAGATCGGTTCGAACCCGAATCCGCCATCTCTTAGCGTGGAGTCGCCACCAAGATTAGCTCTTTCTAGGAATTAGAGTCCTATGAGGCTTAACATCCGGGGGACGGCCCACTAAGACACAGAGATTCGGGATCCGGGATAAATTGCTTATTTCTTAAGTGATCACGTTATATTACATCTACAGAAAGTCGTATTTTCTTAGTTATGGATATTCACACTTAGGTCTTTTTTAGACTTTAAATGCATGATTCATGTATAGAAAAAGCAGTAAACCCATCCACAAAATAGTAAGTAAATGCGGAAATAAAGGCGGAAATAAAGGCGGAAAAGTAAAGGTTACAAAAATTACAAAAATCAGGGGATGCAACCGCCCGTTAACCTATTAATTACATTTCCTCAAAAATATATGCAATAGCCGAAGGAAAAAATGAAATCCTAAACATACATCTAACCTGCATCCACAAAGGTTAGCAAATGGGATATCACATATGTTCGATTTGATTTTAGCGAGGCCCGTGTGGCATAATTAAAACATTGAAGGTGTAAATTTTTTATTTTAAATAAAAATTGTTCATTTTTATCTACACATATGTTGATTAATTTTATTAGTGAAAATGATCGCATGGCATAAGATGAGGTCTGTTATCTAGGAATAATTTTAATTCCCTTCGTTGGGGTATTCTAAAAAAATAAAGAAAAGAAATAAAGATGAAGAAGAGAATTACAACATTATTTACATAAAATGAAATAAAAATATTCCTTGGTCCACAAATAAAATCAGAAAAAGATGAAGCATATGATGAGCGTGGAATTCGTAGTTCTAGGAACTCAGAGCCTTACCCTTGCGGTAAGAATCCACTTCGGCGTATCTGTTCGATCTCCGGGAGCGTTCCTCGTTCGTTTTTGTAGTTATTGTGGTTTAATGTGGAAAAATGTGTGTTTATTTATCCAAAAAGATAATCAAACTCGGGTTCTAAATTTGTTTTAGACTCGAGAATATCTGAGAATATTTAAAAGAAAAGTAAATTAAAAAAAAGATTTGAAAACAATTAAAATTTGAAATCCAAACGTTTTTTGGATCTGAATATCTTTGAAGAAAATATTTATCCGAAAAATAATCAGACTCAGGTTTTAAATTTGTTTTAGACCCGAGGATATCTGAGGATTTTTTAAGAAAAAAAGATAAACAAATTTGATTTTAAGATGAAGAAGTTTAGAATCCAAGAAAATGTTAGAAAAAAAGAAAGTATTTTTGTTATATTTGTTTGTGTTTTTTTTATCTGAAAAAGAGAATTTTTTCTCTGAAATTTCGAGCCCCCTTCAATCCAAAAAGGTCCGACTATTTATAAGAAAAAACCCCGAAAAACCAAAAACGGTAAGTTTTTTCGACGAGGGGTCTCGTCGGAAAAAAGTTCGGCGAGGCCCCTCGCATCGTCTTTGGCGAGGCTGCCTCTCCAAGGTGTTTCGGCGAGGCTCGTCCCGCCAAAGCCCATTGTTTGGCGAGGCCTGCCTCGGACCTGGGATACAGTCTCCCTCGAGTTTCTGTTTCTTGAAATTTTTTATTATTTTCATTTTTTTTTGTATTTTTTTAATTAATTTTTGAATAAAATTAATTAACGTCCTTTTGAATTTAGAGATGAGGAGGATTCCTATTCGAATACATCTGGATACTCGAAAATTGTGTGATTCAAGGATAAAATCCTAAAAAGTAGTTATCATTGAAAGTGCGAGCTGGTACAAAATCCCGTGCTCACACATGCAATGATTGCTATAATCTAGGTTAAAACATTCCATAGATGCTTTTAGGTTTATAAAACATATAAAAGAAACTTAATATCTAAATATTAAAGCATAACCAGTTGATGCGTAATTAATCTCTCTTTTGGTAGCAGTGTTCCCTTTCGAGCAATTCTGATGGCGCAAGCTTCCAAACTAGGAAAGCCTCTATGACTTTATCCACACTGATCTTCATCGACCAAAACCTCGAAGAGGTAGAACCCATTGATTAATAACAGTTGCTAGACTACTTCTATATCAACCAAAAAATCTGAAACAGAAAACTCACTTAAACTTTGAGCCTTCTAAAAGAACTCTTCAATTTGTTTGGAGAAACTCGTGGAGGATCTCGCACAACAAAAGAAGAGGAGAGTAGAAATCAGAGAGAAAACAAGCTCAAATCTTTTTTGGTGTGTGTGAATTAATGAGGCATTGAAAGACTATTATAGGGAAAATTGGGGGAGTGTTAGACTCCCCCTTTAACTCTACATGGGATGGGATAAACACATCCCATGTATAGCGGGTCAACCGCCCAGGTCATGGTCACCGACAGGTTGACCCCACGTGCCACAAGAGTGAAGCCCTAGCGGCCCTCGCTAGAGGGCTTACCCCGAGCGCTAGCAGTCCATGAGCTTTTCAGCTCATGGGCCAACTGTGCGAGCCCCACCTTGAACAACCCGTGTTCTTTTCGGGGCCCGTTTGCAATGAGAAAATTCCCTTGCTTGCCTTGACTATTTTTCCCTATCTTTTCATTATTCCTTTGAATTATTAATTCAGTTAAACCAATTAATAATTCCTCTCACTGATTTCACAACTTGTATTTTCGGTATAGACCCAGTCCATAGGTTCTTTACATGGTCCGATAAAGACCCAAAGTGCGTGACCTCATAGGATCCCAAAGTATAGAGTCTATAGAGGTTAACCTAAACTTGGCTTCCCGTCTGGGAACCTTTAAACTTAATGTTCAAGAATGTTATGGAACCCGATAGATCTAGACGATCAAATGGGCTTTCTAGAAAAGGCGTATGACCCCCCGATACTTAGAAAGTCACGTGCCTATGACTTGATCCGATTTTGCAGTAATAACCAGTACAATACACTCCATCCATCATGTAGAACCCAAGTTAATAGTACTTCAAAGTACTGAGTAGTTTTGGAAATAGCAAACTGACTAGGATAGTGAAATTAATTGAATACTAATGAAACTCTTAATTAATAAGGCTAGCTTGAGTTTGATCAAGAGAGAATAACTCAGTATTGCTAGATGATTAATTAAGTTCTGACTTAGAGTAAGAAAAGCTGAGTTTATGCTGAGTATTACATAGTTTGGAATTACATCACTCAGCTCATGCTGAGTTTATGCTTTTATTTAATTAAAAGCACGTTTTATTTTGACACGTACAAACTTAATGGCACATGTGCTACTAACGTTATCTATGATGGAACAGAATATTATCTTAGTGCTTTTCAGGGTAAAAGGAGCTGAAATTGAGAAAGATTCTTGTGGTCCTCACAACGTCAAAAATGTTAGTATGGCTGTCAAAGATTTCCCGCTACAGTCCAAGTAAAAAGAATTTCTGTTATGCTTCGCGTCTCAAGTGTTTCCGCGCGATTCTATCAACGTCAGCAAGGTCATCAAATGGGAAGACTCCCCGTTGCAATATAGCACACCTCTCTCAAATCCAGATTTCTTGAAGATAAATGAGAATTTGTCAATGGAATTTTATCATGCCTCAATGTTCAAATTTCTATCTCTAAACGTCATGGAATCTGTCTCTAATGGGAAGATTCGAAAGATTAAAGAGATGAGAAATTGAAGATTATCGATCTCGCAAAGTTTGCAATGGCTACTTCTCAGAGCTTCAAAGTATAAATAGAAGACTATACCAGACTTTCAAACTTGGTGAATCACCTTAAATTTCTTAAGAACAAAAACTCTGCACAATTTTTCTCTGCTTTGAAAGAAATTCCATAGCAAGCAATTAGCAAACATTAATAGCTTTATCAATTTGTAATAGAGAGAAACTTAGACTAACATTGTAAGGATTCAAAGTTTCTATAAGTTTAATTCAGTTCGCTTTATTATTTAAAATCTGAGTGTCAGTTTGAGAAGGGTACTCAAACTGAGTTGAGCGGTAGTTAGAAAGGAAGGTACTTTCTGTAATCGTGTCTACCCGTTGTAAAGGCTTCTCTGCCTATTGAAGGAGTGAATCACTAGTGGATTAAAGCTCAGAGATGATATCCAGGGACTGGAGGTAGGCTAGGTGCCAAACTAGGATAAAATCTCAAGTGTAATCGTTCTAACTCTAAGTGATTAGCTTTATCAGTGATCTACTCATTAATCTCTCTCATTCACATATTTGCTTGTTATCTAATCTATGCTGAGTAAGCCTTACTCAGCTGAGGATTGAAGATAAACTGTGCCAACAGAGCTGAGCAGTTTATACATTTTTATATCGCACTCAGTACGCATACTCAGCACGTATATAAAAACCGAACTTAGCGAAGAAATTAGAAAAAGTTTAAAAGTAACCAAGATAATGCATTCACCCCCCCCCCTCTACTATCATTATTAGCCTATTTACGGACCAACTAGTGATATCAGAGCTGATGCTCAACTTCTAGACTAATCATCTTTGAGTTAGATCCATAAACGCCATATAATAACTTCAGTTCGGGTTCTGGTCAGACAGTTCTCCTTAAAGAGGGAATGTCTATTACTAGACCACCTCTCTTTGATGGTAATCAATATACTTTCTAGATAAATAGAATGAAAAATTTCATCTAGTCGTAAAGCATGTAGGCTTGGCTCGCAATTGAGCTTGGTCCCAGAGTTCTCACTGTTGTGAGGAACGGTGTGCACGTCCCAGTAGATCCAGAGGATTACGATGATGCTGATATGAGGCTTCTCAAGGAGAATGCCGGTCTCAGGATGTGAAACAGCACAGGAAATCTGGAAGAAGCTGGAGATTACCTATGAGGGGACGGACAAGGTCAAGGAATCAAAGATCAATATCATGCTGAGAGAGTATGAGATGTTCTCGATGGGTGCCATCGAGGGTATTCAGGGCATGAATACCTGGTTCTTTAACATTGTTAATGAACTGAAGAGGCTTGGAAAGGAGTTCAATGAGGAAGATCTCATCAAGAAGATTCTTCGCACTCTTACAGTAGAGTGGGATTCCAAGAAGAGCGCTATCAAGGAGGCTCATGATCTTAAGACCTACAGCTATGATGAGCTGATAGGTACCTGCTAACTCATGAGATGTCTCTGAGGACATACTCAGATGACTCTAAGAGGAATCGGGGCAATGAGGGCAAAGCCATTGTCCTTAAAGCATATTCATCAGATGAGTCCACTAACTGCGACACTGATGAGCAAATGGCCCTTCTGACCAGGCGTTTCAAATGCTTCATTAAGAAGGACGGGAAGTTCAACAGCAAGAAGAAGTTTCTTGGCAAAATCAAGTCAACTTAGCACTAGCGTGGAACTGAGGAAGGATCAAAGAAGGAGCATGACAAAGATATCAAGTGCTTCGGGTGTGGGGAGAAAGGCCACATCTAGTCAAGCTGTTCAAAGATAAAGAAGGACAGGCTTAAGAAGAGATTCTCCAAGAAGAATAATGCTCTTGCTTCCACTTGGAGCAACTCAGAAGAATATTCATCACCTGATGAGGAAGATACTGATTTAGCTAATCTCTGCTTGATGGCAATCGAGAATAGAGGCGAAGGCTCAGCATCTACCTCTTGTAGAGATCATTCCGCTGTCAACTCTGAAACTAAGCTTGATAAAGGAAAAGCTCCTCAAGCTAAGGTACATTCTGAAATTCCTTTATCTATGGAAGAATTTGACCAGGCTCTCTTTAATGTCATGAATTTGACTAATAAATCAATGAAGAACATCAAACAGATAGTGAGGAGAAGTGACGATCTGGAAGATACTAATGCTTCCTTATCACTTGATATACTCTTTCTTCAAGAAAAGGCTGAGTATCAAGAGTGTTCTATCAGTAAGCTCACTAAGTAATTAGATGAGTTGACTGTTGAGATAATGACTTTAAAGAAGAAAGAGGTTCCTCCTCCAGCCAACGATCAAACTCAGAGTAACCAAACTCGTAATTCTAAGAGGAAGAATTCCTCTAAACAAAAGAAAGCGAGCCAGCCCAAAACAAAAATGGCATGTGATTTTTGTGGGAAAGCTGGACATGTCACAGTTATGTATCAGCATAAAAATGGTTATTATGATGAGTATGATTGGACAAACTTAAGCACTACTAACAAAGGAGGACCCAGCTCGAAAGCATGGGTACTTAAGAAAACGTAATTGTTTTGCAGGTGAACCTTAGATCCGCTGATGACTCTCGAATGTGGTATTTGGATAACGGATGCTCAAGGCTTACGATGGGAGATGAATGTCATTTCATCTCATTAGAGTGCAAAAGAAATGGAAGTGTCAGTTTTAGCGATAACCAGAAAGGCAAGATTCTAGGCTGTGGCACTGTTGGTGCCTCTCCTTCAATCGAAGAGGTTTCTCTTGTTAAAGGTCTGAAGTTCAATCTGCTCAGTGTAGCCCAGCTCTACGACAAAGCCAGAAAGGTTATATTCGACTCAGTAGGATGCTCAATAATTGACTATAAGACTGACTCAACTATACTCTTTGCTCCCAGGATCAATAATGTTTATATGATTGATTTATCCCCTGGTTCCACTAACATTTGTCTTGTATCTAAGGTGGATGATTCGTGGCTTTGGCATAGAAGGTTGGGTCATATTTGTATGAACATTCTATCCAATTTGGCTAAAAAGTAATTAGTTGTGGGGTTACCCAGTATCAGCTTTGAAAAGGATAAACTATGCTCTGCTTGTCAGCTTGGTAAGCAAGTTAAGAAATCTTTTAGATTAGTAAATCATGTAGTAACTAAGTGACCATTGGAGTTACTTCACCTAGATCTTTTCAGCTAAGTTCAGCCAATGAGCTTGGGTGTTTAGAGGTTCACTCTGGTGGTAGTAGATGACTTCACGAGATTCACATGGGTAGTCTTGATGAATAGCAAAGATGAGACTTATGAATCTTTTGTTAAGCTCAGTAACCGGATAATGAATGAAATAGGAAATAAAATCTATAGAATCCGAAGTGATAATGGATGTGAATTCCAAAATTTACATTTCGAAGAATTCTATTCAGCGCATGGCATTTACCACAACTTCTCTTCTCCTTATACGCCTCAACAAAATGGGGTTGTAGAACAGAAGAATAGAACTATAGCTAAGATGGTTCCATCCATGTTGAGTGATAACAATCTACCAAAATACTTTTAGGGAGAAGCTATTAACATAGCATGTTATATCTTGATCGGGTTTTAATTCGCCCAATTCATGAGAAAACACCTTATGAGCTTTGGCGAGGGCGCAAGCCTAAGATTGGTCATCTCAGATCTTTTGGTTGTAAGTGCTATATTCTTAACACCAAAGAGCAACTAGGAAAGTTTGATCCTAAGTTTGATGAAGGTATCTTTTTGGAATACTCAACTACAATAAGGCATATAGAATATATGTCAAACGCACCGACCTATTAGAGGAGTCTATGCATGTAGATTTTGAATAAACTAACATTGCAGAAAGACGTCCATTTGATGAAGAAGAAGGAGTCCCTCAATTTTCAAATCAACTCAGTATGCCATAAGCCATACTACCCAACTCAGCATAGAATCCCCCAGTTGAGGAAACCAAAGATGACGATGATGATCTTTCTATCAACTTCAACGATGGCGAAGATCAACCTCCATCTCAGCATCCTAAATTCGATCTTCCAGTAGTTGATCCGAGTCTTCCATGAGAGATTAGAGTTCATCACAACCATCCGCTAGACAGCATAATTGATGATGCTCATAATCCTGTGATGATGCAAGGTTAGCTTAGTCGGATGATGAGTCATCCAGCCTTCATTCCATTGATCGAACCCAAGAAGTTTGAAGATGCAAAAGGAGATGATTATTGGATGATCGCAACGCAAGAGGTATTGGATCAGTTCCAGCACAATGATGTTTGGGATATAGTTCCTAAGCCTAATGGGAAATCAATTATCGGTACCAAATGGGTTTTCAAGAACAAGTTTGATGAAGATGGCGTTGTTATCGGGAACAAGGCCAGGCTTGTTGCTCAAGGCTACAATCAGCAAGAAGGAATCAATTATGATGAAACTTATGCTCTAGTAGCCCGGCTCGAAGCCATTTGAATCCTTTGTGCTTTCACATCTCATGTGAACTTCAAATTGTTTCAAATGGATGTTAAAAGCGCTTTCCTAAATGGATTCGTTCAAGAAGAAGTTTATGTTCGTCAGCCTCCAGGCTTTGAAGATGCGAAGAATCCTGAGCATGTCTTCAAACTGAAGAAAGATCTTTATGGATTGAAGCAGGCTCCAAGAGCTTGGTATGAGAGGCTGACCAATTTCTTGATCAACAAAGGCTATGAAAGAGGGAAAGTAGATACAACTCTTTTTATCAAGTGAAGAAAAGAATATGTGTTGCTAGTCCAAATATACGTTGATGATATTATATTTGGGGCAATTGATGAGAAGCTGTGCAAGGAATTCAGCAAGCAGATGAAGAACGAGTTCGAGATGTCTATGATGGGAGAGCTCAATTTCTTTCTTTGTCTTCAAATCAAGCAAACTGAGGATGGAATATTCATAAGCCAATCCAAGTATGCAAAAGAAGTCCTGAAGAAATTTGATATGGAACATTCGAAGCCAATGTCCACTCCTATGGCCATAGATACTATCTTGAGTAAAGATGAAGCAAGTAAGCCAGTAGACAGCAAATTCTACAGAGGAATTATCGGTTCTCTTCTTTATCTTACTGCTAGTAGGCCAGACATACTGTATGCTGTATGCTGTATGCTACTGTGCTCGTCATCAAGCTGATCCTAGAGAATCTCATTTAGCAGCTGTGAAGAGGATTCTCAGGTAATTACAAAGCTCAATTGAAGTAGGTCTGTGGTATCCTAGTAGTTCAGATTTTACTCCTAGGGGATTCATAGATGCTGATTATGGAAGAGACAAACTCGACAGGAAGAGTACAATAGGAGGATGTCATTTCCTTGGAGAGTGTCTTGTCTCTTGGTATAGTAAGAAGCAAACTTCCATCACGCTAACTACAGTTGAAGCTGAGTACATGGCAGCACGAAGTTACGTAGTATAATTGCTTTGGATAAAGTCTAGTTATCTCGAAGTTATGAGTGTAATTGACTAATCCAAGAATCCAATTTAGCATGGGAGAATGAAGCATATCAACATTAGGCATCACTTCATCAGATATCATGTGCTACGAGGAGATGTCAAGCTGGAATATGTTTCATCAGAGGAACATCGTGCTGATATCTTCACCAAGCCATTGCCAAAGGAACAATTCTATGTATTGAGGCAATTGATTGGTATGGCGAATCCACAATGAAGAAGGAGTATGAAAATCTCAAAAATTTGGCTAAGTGTTGGAGATCTAGCATGAGATGAAACGTGGATAACACCATCTAGTTTTCAAAGAAATGGTGTGAGTTACTATTCGCGATTAAAATTCAAACCTCTAGGTTTTCAAATTCCGCATGCTTGAAGTGGAACCATTTTTCATCTAAACTCACCGTTTTACTTAGGTGGTTCATTAGATGTCAATCACAGCGTTTATTTTCAATCAAAAGCTGAGATCATGACACGTATTAGGAGAGCTGAAATCGTCTATAAAAGTTGAACAGCTGAAGGAAATGGGTAACTTGCATTCTGCTAATTTGAATCTTCAGAGCTCTCAAACCCTAATTTCTTCTACTTTCAATCCTCTCTTCAAACCCTAAAATGGCTAGAACCAAAACCACCTTCAGAATCAAGACCACCATCCATATGAAGATCATGGTGAACACTCAAGGAAAGTTGGAGAAGATGACAATAGAAGAAGGAACCCGTCTAGACAAAATCGAGTAGCAAGATAACCTAGATTTCGGTCCAGTTTATGAAGTTAATTATGAAGGGATGCTGTTGAACAAGACCATGCATCGGGTTATCAAGCAATAGCATTTTAGTTAATTTCTAAAGATGGAAGGTCTAGCTATCGCAGGACTCATTAGGGTCTTCTACACTCATTTGTACTCAATTGAGGGCCGTAATGATGTCTTGTTGATGTATTTTGGGGGGAAATTCGCTCTTATTTGCTCTAGGCTGATTGCGACCATTCTCAACATGCCTCACTCAGGCACTCAGCTCCGCAGATCTGGCAATGAAGATGCCGTCATTATTCCTGAAGATTGGGAACTCCTAGCGAACTACTTTTCAAGGGAGATTGCAGCCAGCGGGCTGTTATGGACGGCAAGGATGTGCCATGAGCTGGTTGTGAAGCTGCTGCTACCCAAGATTGGCTCATTGACTAGCTGCACTTATTTCGAGCGATGTGTGGTCTACCATATGGTAGAAGGTAAGAAATTAAACTGGCCTGTGATGTTTCTTCATCACTTGACCAAAGTTACTACCATTTATTATTATGGGTACCTCATAACCGAGATAATGAGGGTAGTGAAAGTCGATATAGGTGAGTTTCTAGGGGAGTTCGGTAACTCAATTTTACCAGTGAAAAAGACACTTGAAATGTCTCATTTTAGCAAACTGGCTTACAATCAGGTCCATGCTAGGTACACCAAGGCACAACATAAGCATAAGCTAAAGTGCGTATTAATAGTATTGCCTTTGGACATTAACAAGGAGAACGAGGATCAGTTCATAGTGGACTATGAGGAAGATGCTAACTCTGATGAAGTCCCCATTTCCAGCATACTGGAGAAGATCCCTGCTTCCTTCTCCGCAGCTCAGTAGGCTGCTTCCTCTAAGGCCAAGGGGAAGAGCCTAGGTAAGTCTAATGAAGCTACTGTTCAGCATCAGCAAAGGAAGATGCAAGCCATAACCCACACTCAAAGGGAAGCGGAAGCTAGGCAACAAGTTGAGGAGAAAGAGATAGAGGTTGAGGCTAATGAGTCCTAGCACCAAAGGAAGCATAACATGGTATTCTCAAACGATACTAAGGAGCAAGGTGAGGCCAAGAAATCTAAGGAAGAGGACCAGGATGTGTCTAGCACTGCTGAGAACATTTAAGGAGTTTTTGCCAAGTTAAAGGGCACTAAAAGAAAGCGTTCTGCTACCACAAGGCCTCTACAGAAACATGTGCAGGTGGTAAGTGGTGAGGAGGATGCTGGAGAACCCATTATCCAGAACTCTGAGGAGTCTGATCCTCAGGATGCCAGCATCCCCATCCCAAAGTTCACTCTTGTTGAGGAATATGCTCCTCAACATGGGCAACCTCAGGCTGATCCATCCTTGGATCAAATAGCTAACCCAAAGGTTTCTAAAAATCCTACCCCTCTTCTTCTCCTGTAAATTCTTCAAAACCTTCTCTTATAAATTATTCTACACTCTCAGGTTCTACTCTTGTAGATCCTGAAATACAGAAAACCACCTCTCCCTCTTCTTCTAACAATGTAAATTCTCCACTTCACATCTCTTCACCTACTAACTCCCAAGATTCTTTTCCTTCTCCTCCATTATCTCCTGTACATTCTCAATAACCAATCATTTCTTCAAGAGCCATTGTACCTTCTATTCCACTCAAACCAAATTTCTCAACTATACATGTCTCTAAACCTACCTCTTCTTCAAACCCATCCTTAACCCCCTTAACCCCTCTAGTTAGGGAAGTTCCTAATGCTGAGAACTTCGCTCAGCAGGAAACAGTAAGTGGTCAGAATGCTGAGGAAAATTTTACAGCCAGTGACGCACCTGAACCCAGTAGCAAGCCAGCAATGGCTGATACATCTTTCCTGGCACAGATTCGTGAGTTAGCTAGAAAGCAATTTCCTGTGCTCAGAACTAATGCTGAGTTAGATGGAGTAGTAGGCAAAATGCTACTTGCTCAAGAATTGACGGACTTATCATCCAGGCCTAAGATGAGTTTTCTTGAATTCGAACAACACACAAGTGTACCTTGAGACTGTCTATACTTCGAGGAGTTTGAAAGGATCCAAGGAAGCTTGTTGGTTATTCAAAATCATTTAGCAAAAGAGAGTGCCAAAAGCCTGGTAGATAAGATAGTCCTAATCCTGAATGGGTTAATGGACTCTGCAACCCAGCTTGGGGTAGCCACTGCATCTATCCCCATGTCTACTGTGATAGCAAATGCTGTCGCAAGAAAGATAAAGGGTACTTTAGATGTTGCTACTGAGCAGCTGAGTCTCTTGAGTACCAATATGGCAACTCAAGTGACACAGATCCATGAGCTTAGTAAGGAGCAGGCTAAAATAAAGAGGCTAACCGATTGCAAGATCGAGGACATCTCAAAGGAGGTAGAATCAACTAAGGACGTGAACCACAACATAGCGAAGCTAGTGGAATCTAAGTCTCGGTTCTTGCTTATTCATGATAATAAGCAGGATGAAGTCCTCAAGATCCTCAAGGATATCTCAAGGAAGCTGGACAAGGCCCTTGTCGTTGATCTTGATCCTCTCCATGTTAAGATGGACACCATTCAGCAGAAGGTTAGTGATCACATCACAAAGAAAGTCTCTTCTTCACAGAAGTTTCTAGTATCTATGATGGGAAAAATCTGTCCAGACATGCCTATGCCTAGTGCGCCTCCAACTAAATCCCTCTGCCCTGAGATTAGAATGTCACTCCATAAGAAGCTGAATGTCGTTAAATCTAAGGTAGAAGATCTGATGAAGAAGGTGGACACGCTACTCAAAATGGGAGAGCTGGATGGAAAAGACATCTATTGCACTTCAAAGAGTATCGAATCCTTTAATCCTAAGTTGCTTGACATTGAGGCTCAGCTGAAGATTGCATTGACTGCAACTGACTTCCGTGGTTTTCTTTAGTGTTTTCAATAATTTTCCAATTGAGGCTACGACCAGATAACTCATCTCTCGTACTGCCATCATATTCTTCTCAGTGAGCTCAATGACCAAGACTTCCTCTCAGCAAAAAGCAAGGAGCAATTGGAGCAAGAGATTTCCCCTGTGATTATTAGCTTGCAAGAGAGCTTCCAAGCTGCACTCGATGACTTCAATGTCTATCTTGATCAAATCATTCAAGTTCAGATAGCAAAGGGGGAGAAGGTAGCTGAAGATGCGCTCAAAACGGTAAATCTTAACAAGGGATCTCTACCAAGGCATTCTCATCCGTTGCATCGATCTAACAAGAACAAGACTCCAGGATCTTCCTCATCCATGCATAAAAGATAGATTAGGCCATGTTCAAATAGATGTAGAACTTGTAATAGGACCTCATTGTAATCTTAGTTCAGGACATGTTTTATGTACTGACTAAGTTATCCTTTTTGAAATTAATTAAAAATACAAGTTCCTACCTCAAGTTAAGATCTTCTTAACTTTTTAAACTGAGTATGTTTTCTGCTGTGCATCTAACCATGTCATACAGGAAAACATATAAGAGACCAACCCTTTGAAGAAAAGCTGAAGTAAGATGAATTCTGAAATCAAGAAGATATCCTCTAAGTATGGGGGAGCTGAGCCACTTGTAGAAGACTCACTCATTATGGAGGAGCTCAAGCTGACTAAGGGAAGTCACTCAGCATAAGGGAATTCTTACATCGCTTTCAGGTATTCTATAATCTCTAAACTATTTATTCAATTAACTTCTTCTACTACCTAGTTTGCTATTTATCCAAAATGAGGGAGATTGTAGAGCCAAAGTTAAAAGTATTTCACAGTACTGATTAGTTTTGGAAATAGCAAACTGACTAGGATAGTGAAATTAATTGAATACTAAGTAAACTCTAAATTAATAAGGCTAGCTTGAGTTTATTCAAGGGAGAATAACTTAGTATTGCTAGATGATTAATTAAGTTATGACTTAGAGTAAGAAAAGCTGAGTTTATATTGATTATTACATAGTTTAGAATTACATCACTCAGTTTGTGCTGAGTTCTTGCTTTTATTTAATTAAAAGCACGTTCTATTTTGACACATAGAGACTTAATGACACATGTGCTACTAAGATTATATGTGATGAAATGGAATATTATCTTAGTACTTTTCAAGGTAAAAAGCGCTGAAATTGAGAAAGATTCCCGTAGTCCTCACAATGTCAAAAATGTCAGTACGGCTGTTAGATATTCCCCGCTATAGTCCAAGTAAAAGGAATTTCTTTTATGCATAGCATCTCAAGTGTCTCCGCGCTATTCTGCCAACGTCAGCAAGGTCATCTAACTGGAAGACTCCACGTTGCAACATAGCACGCCTCTCTCAAATCTAAATTGCTTGAAGATAAACGAGAATTTATCAATGGAATTTTATCGCGCCTCAACGTTCAAATTCTTATTTCTAAACATCCTGTAATCTGTCTTTAATTGGAAGGTTCGAAAGATTAAAGAGATAAGAAATTGAAGATCCACGATCTCGTAAAGTTTACAACGGCTACTTCTCAAAGCTTCAAAGTATAAATAGAATACTTGAGCAGATGTTCAAACTTGGTGAATCACCTTGAATATCTCAAGAGAAAAAACTCTGCGCAAGTTTTCTCTGCTTTGAAAGAAATTCCACAACAAGCAATCAGCAAACATCAATAGCTTTATCAGTTGTAATAGAGAGAAACTTAGATTAACATTGTAAGGATTCAATGTTTCTATCAATTGAATTCAATTCACTTTATTGTTCAAAATCTGAGTGTTAGTTTGAGAAGGGTACTCAAACTGAATTGAGCGGTAGTTAGAAAGGAAGGTTCTTTCTTTAATCGTGTCTACCCATTGTAAAGGATTCTCTGCCTATTGAAGGAACGAATCACTAGTGGATTAAAGCTCGGAGACGGTATCCAGTGACTGGAGGTAGGCTAGGGGCTGAACTAGGATAAAATCTCAAGTGTAATCGTTCTAACTCTAAGCAATCAGCTTTATCAACAATCTGCTCATTCATTTCTCTCATTCACATATTTACTTGTTATCCAATCTGTGCTGAGTAAGTCTTACTCAACTAAGGATTGAAGATAAACTATACCAGCAGAGCTGAGCAGTTTATACGTTTTTATATCGCACTCAGCACGCATACTCAACATGCATATAAAAACCGAACTTGGCGAATAAATTAGAAAAAGTTTAAAAGTAACCAAGATAACAAATTCACCCCCCCTCTACTATCGTTATTAGCCTATTTACGGACCAACACATTAGGTTAAGTACCATCCAGTTTATTGAGCTCGAATTAAGTGTCAACTCATGTAATAGCCGTAGCTATCTTGGAATTAGACTTGTTCATGAAGAACACCACTCAACGATTTTGTATCTTGATTGACTAGAATCCCCTTCCATCAATCGTATACTCTGATCAGATTTTTATGAGTGTGCCACTTCAATAAGGGGCCCTAAGGTACATCTCCATTATATTACTATATCAGGAGCGATGGATCCCATCTTGACTACACAGCTTACCAACATGTGATCATCGCTATACCCGTAATCACCTGTGTCATCCTGGATCGCTAGGTATGAATAAGTATGACCTAAAATATAACAACTCCTACATAATGTAACCGGTATCTCAGGTCTGAGGATACTCATACTGCTACTGCAATAAGGTATGACACCAACACATGGATATAGTTATTTTCAAGTGCTTGCCTTATGGCGGTCTCCAATGTATTACCCGAATACATTCATGTGTTAACTCAAGGTACCACCTTTAGCTCGTGAGATCGAACGCTTAGAACTAATCCAAGGAGTAAGCCTACACATGCTAGTCTATCCACTCCATTGATGTCCAATATCAATGGAACTACGACTAGGGATATTTAGACTATTCATAGTAACATGTATGTGCAGTTCTCACTTCACATAGCTCCCACTATATACTTGTACTTTTACGCTATGAATTAGTCACGAACTTTGTTTTATTAATGCTCATATACATATCCAAATATATATGATACCAGCGAGATACAATTAAAAAGAAGCATTGATAAGTAACAAAATGCCTTTGATTATTATTAATAATTCAAAATTGTTTGTACATTATAGCTAATGAAGACATATCTCCCTAATTGCCTCTAGGGTATATATCAAATCTAACAGACGGGTCCGCCATTTTTTGGGCCAATAGCTGTCACCAGCGGTGGTGTTATGGTAGAGGTTGCTATCGTGGTAGGAGGACTATTAGCTATCCCATTGTGGGTCATTGAGTGTTTTCTTAAATTTGAGGTTTCCGGATGTCAGAAAGTTCTTTATGTGAACCGAAATTGTTGCCTGAGCAAGTGAATTCAATCCATGCACACTACACCAATGAAGAATTAGTTTGGAACGTGTTCTACGTGCTAACTCTCTAACTGAGAATGACTCCTTAATTCTCCTTTTCATCGTGGTTGGATGATCCCTGCAAGACAGAAGCCATCGCTATGGGGGACTAACCGTGGAACCTGCATAGCCTATCTGATACTTAAGTTAGATCAGAATTAAGAGAGGAGGTGATGAGTTTAGTGTTTTTAGAATACGTACCTTTGCATGGTGACCTTAAGGGTCCTTAATAGACTTCGAATGTCCCCTAGCGTGATTCAAAGAGTGAATTATCTGGAATTCTAGTTTGAATAAGTCTTTATCATGTTGATAAGATAAATTATCACTGGCAAGAGTTTCTACCATATAGGCCTCTCTACAGACTTAGAATCGTAATTGGATTCTTGTTTCTAAGGCGTCAAGACCGGTCCAAGCGGATAAGCCTACTCAGCTTGGTGACCAACTAGCCCCATATGAGCGAGCGACACAGAGCGGTGGCCAAGAGCGCGCGATTTCATAGGCCCGCTCCACCAGGGTGTTTGAAAAGAGAAGCACCGGGTCGGGGACCCGGAGAAAAAGGTTGAAAGAGAAAGCGAAAACATTTTAGATCGGTTCGAACCCGAATCGCCATCTCTTAGTGTGGAGTCGCCACCTGGATTAGCTCTTTCCAGGAATTAGTCTTGTGAGGATTAATGTCCGAGGGACGGCCCACTAAGACACAGAGATTCGGGTCTAGGATAAGTTGTTTATTTCTTATTAGATCACATTATATTACATCTAGAGGAAACCGTATTCTCTTAATTGTGCATATTCGCACTTAGATCATTTTTATGATTCACGTATTGCAGAATAATAAACCATCCACAAGGTGAAATAATAAATCATCCATAAAGTAGTAAGTAAATGTGGAAAATAAAAATTACAAGGCTTCCAAAAATCGGGGGATGCAATCGCCCGCTAACCTATTAATTACATTTCCCAAAAAATTGAAATTGCGATACCCGAAGGAAAATTAAAATCCTAAACATACATCTAATCCTAATCTA